>CACVKI010137132.1:0-15927 GCA_902732785.1 Trichogramma evanescens | reverse complement strand
GCGAAGTCGTATCATGGCCATTTCGCCTAATTTTCGTGTGTTCGCGGTCATACGATAACTTTAAATCTTTTTATACAATCGCTTCGAAATTTTAGTTGTATATTCTTTGGGACTAGACGCGTTACTGATTAGTTTTTTGGATGCAAAAAGTGCATTCTTATGCAAACTTATGCACTTTTTATGCATTATTTCGAAAGCTGATCATTTTTTATCTATTTTATATATATTGATACGGGGTAATAAAAAAATATTTAAAAAAAATAAAAAAATAAAAAAATAAAATAAAAATAAAATTGTTTTTTGCGATCGGTAAAAATACAATTTACCTTTTGATTATTTCAAAAAATTATATAATTTCATGGGTTTTTTTTGAGAAAATGATTACGTTCATCAAACTTCGCTCAGCTTTGTGCAACGAACGTTGCCACTAGTTTTATATTAAAACATGTTGCGCTCGCATTTCAAGCATGATATAATAAAAATCAAAGTAAAAATTACTCGCATAAGTTGAGCGCTTTTAATCATACGATACATTAGCAGGATTATAACAAAATTTTTTGAGCTTTAAAAATTACTTACAAAGATAAAACATGGTTTTGATTGTTAATATTTTTTACTTATCAAGATTTGAATACTATAATCAGATGTTTAGTCGATAACGTCTGTAAATTTCAGTACTCTCGGAGCGTGGACCAACAATCACGGGAGCCAAGTCTAAATATCAAGCAGGAGACATCGTCAACATTAACTGCACGTCCGCCCCGTCAAAACCGGCTGCTCTGCTGATGTGGTACGTCAACGAAGAGCCGGTAAGTCATTAATTTATCTGGATCCACCCCAAGATTTTTACTCCTGCGGTCTCTCTCTCCTCTCTCCTCTCTCTCTCTCTTTCCCCTCTCAAATGAGCTTTTCCTGTGTGCGCACATTTTTCATGCTAAGCGTTATTTCCTTTTTTTTTACCTCTCTCATGGCTGCTACTAATATTTCATCCCGCTTGAAAATAAAAAAAAGTTGTTTAAAATAAAAAATAGTAAAAATATGATCGAATGCGCACGCCGAGAGGAAAAATATCCCAATTAAATTTGAATAAGCTATAAAAATTTTTACGTTGCGTACGCGTAGCCTATTATTATCGATATCGAATATAATAGCAGTGACTGATTCTGGAAGCACTTCATTAAAATAATCGATTTGCCCTGCACGATTATATGCATGCAAAATAGCTGCCATCAAACTTCAAAACTGGGAATATTTAAGCTATATACGTACTGCACACAACACGGTTTCGAACGCGGCAAGCGCCGGGGTATAAAGCCCGGCTATTATATACCTCCGTATACGCGTTATACATATATACAATAGCCATAAGTAGGTATAATCTACTCTGCTTGAAAAATACATACAATTTGTAACTTATTTTTCATAATTTGCGAGCTCGAGCTTGAATATGAGAAGGAGAAAAATTTTGAAATAAAATTATTCCACCTCTCTCGTGCGATATCGTACATAAAAAATTTCGACTTTATTTAATTAACACTAAGTTGGCTACTCTCTCGCTCTCTTTCGGTGCCAAGGATGAATTTTTCGAAACTTCTTTCGCAATACTTTAAGCTTCTTTGCTAAAAGCTCTCACTCTCTCTCGCTTTTCCTCTCCTTCGTCGTAACCGCGTAGCATTTTATGCACACAAGACCCCCTCGAGTCTCTGCTGTTTTTTTTCGACTCTCTTTTAACGTCTTATTGGACGAATGCGCAAGAGTGAAAAACTAACATTTTTAAATGCTATATAGCATAATACCACCGTGCCCCACCGTGGTATAAACATCAGGGATCTGTGCTATGTTTTGTTGTTATTTCTTCTTCTATTTTATTTTTCTTATTTGCGGCAAAAGAAAAGAACACGCGCGTATAAATGCAGCGTTGCTGCGTTCCGTCTTTATTTTTCTTTTTTTTTTCTCCTTCCTTTTTCGTTTACTGTTGCGTACACCCAGGCAAATTAATGTCTTCATGGACTCTAAGTATCGTGAATTTATGTCTGTATTCCGCAATGCCTGGCGATGTGTCTCTTACTGCTCTCTTCCTCTTGTTCTATTTTCCTTTTTCACGCAGATTAAAACCGTTAGCGTTGAGTTTTTTACGACAAGGGCAATTTAGTTTTGGCGTTTAATTTACCTTGGCTTAGTTTTTTTTTCACTAACGGCAGCCGCAGTTTTTTCTTACTGATGCATCGATATATCATAAGGATATATAGAGACGTCTCACTCGACTAATCCTAAAATCATTAAAATTATAACTATATTTTGTGTGCAAAGACACTATTTATTAAAGTATTATCATTAGCAGTAGGGTAACGAAAAATATTGCCTGGGCAATGCTATTTTTTTATATTAATTTTTCAGCTATGCTTATGACAAAATTTGATGCTTCCAACTTTATCGTTAGTTTATGAAAAAAGATGCCAAATTCTATACTAGAGTTGAAAGTCAGCAAAATCTAATAAATTGTGAATTTCACTCTCGAAACTATAGTGTTTGAGTAGTTTAAAGCCTTTATCAAAGTTTCTCCCTTGCAAAATGTTGCTTCTAGCTTATTCCAGCTGTATATTTTTTCAGTTCTGCAGTAAACTCATTGAAATCGGTGCAAACAACGCTCAATATCATTTTATTATCATGATAAAAGGAATAATTGAAGAAATATTACATCCCGCTGTTTTTAATAATAAATTATTAATTATGAAAACTATTTTCATTTACAACAAGTATTTTTTACAACGAGTGATCTTTTGGTGGAGGCAAAATTTGAATTTCAGTTAAAATTATTTCGTCGTGAAACTTTATGCTCGGCAGGTGGACATGCAGTATCTAAAAGGCCCGTACATAGTTGATGTAGACAAACGTGGCTTGGAAACCGTCGTTCTAATCCTGGAATTTCAAGCATGGTCTAATCACTTCCGTCACGGGGACATGAAGCTCAAGTGTCTAGCGACTATATCATCGGTGTACAGGCGCAGCAAAGAGCATCGAGTCGTCGGTGATCACGGCATACTCAAGCAACCGATGGAGAGTCGCGAGACACGAGCTCAGAGTCACATGCACAACAACGGTAAGATTTTTTACACCGAACGAAACACCAGAAGCGGGCAAAAAAATTTTCACCTTGGGAAATCATTCGTACGGACCATAAGCAATTTTTTCCGCTCGCGAACGTTGAGATTAATTCCATCAAAAGCATGTATTATGTAGCCTTTTTTTCGCAGCCTCATTTCATTTCTTTGTTCCGACGCGCGGGTACCAAGTATTTGCATTTTTTAAAGGTCGAGGCTGCGTGGCGCAGCTGCCTGTGGCTTCGATCGGGTTAATCTTTTTCAATGATTTGTAAAGCCCTTTTTGCATATTCGCACATTTTACGATAGAATTTTTCCACTCAAAACCCAAATATATACCCCAGCAGTTAAGTGGAATAAATTAAAAAATGAATTGTTTTTGCAGAAAACCGAGTGCGCATTTGCACGCTGCTCATGAGCTGTCTGTCGCTGGTCGTTGTTTATTTTCATCAAAGTATTTGCTAATACAAAAATGAAAAATCACGGAGAATGCGTTGCCGACAAGGTGGACTATGCATCACGATTAAAAAGAGCAAAGCATGTAGAGTATAACGATGTCGACTTGAAAGGAATATGGGATTCATTCCCGACATCGTTGTCTCTGTATACGTTCCAAATGTTCGTTTCTCCGCTACCTTCGGTTGGATCTGAACTCTTCCATGGGTACGATTAAACGATGATTATAATATTCCAACAATATTTGCTTTTTTTCGGTATAGGTAAGGATGAAAATTGGCACGTCAAGCCTAACCAAAATTTTTCCGAATTTATACGTTGAATTTACACACTTACTGGTTTTCTTTTTACATGGAGTGATTGAATTTTAATGTACTATTTCAGATGGATATTTGGGTTCGGAAATTTCTGCGTTGTTTTTGTTTAATTTCATTCAAGTTTGAATGTAGTCGACGATCTGACTTCCATTTTCATCAAGTTGATTGGATTAATTAACTCGAAGTGACGTTATCACTATCTCAATACGATGTACTTTGCCATTTTTAAACCAGTGGTTACACTTGTCATGGTGACAAACGTGTTTGTTTGTAAAGAATAATTGGTTCGCCGAAAGGAGAGCATTGTAAATAAGTGACGAAAAATTGTGATAAGACTGTAATGCACTGAGTACGTATAAATGTATCGTATAAAAATAAAGAAATATTTATTTTTAACTGTTTTAGCAAAATTAATGAAACCAATATCCTGGATCATTTGAACATTTTATCATCAACGCGATTATTGTACTTTCCTAGCATTTTTTTCTTTACAGAATGATCACTCTAAATAATTCAAGTTTAATCGTAAATTATCAATCAGCAAATGACTAGTTTTTTTGAATATTAAGTAAACTGTAATCCTTCGTGAAAGTGGTTGAAATCGATCGATTTTCGAATAGAAAATCCCCGATTAAAACTTTTACGTTCATCGTATAAATTAATAATGATTTTTTAGCTCAGTGAGCAATTACATAAATTTATTAAAATTAGCTTTATCTCGGGTCGATGTCCATCAGACTTTGACGCACTAACCAAGTATCTGAATAAAATGTTGCATTAAAAGTCGTACCAAGCATATACGTGTATTTGCATTTAAAACGTTTCATATGTTTGATTAAATTTGTTTATAAAATGGAAAAATGGTAATGCAGAAGTTAAATTGAAATTGAACACAGCTGCAGTCTCGTATTACCCGCGCGAAAATAAAGTTTACATTGGCCGGGTATTAGTTTCACTTTGATAATTTTCTTGTTTTCTTAACGATGATAGACTGGCTCATGTAAATTAATGAAATTAATGCGAAAGCTAGCATCTTAATGTGAACACTAAGTGACGTCGGCAGCGACATTTTGCCATACTTGATTATCGGGTTCGACGGGGGCTCGCATCTCAAAACCATCTAGCAGGGGATGGTTTTTTACTTCAAGGACGTCGTCTCGAATTATTCTTCAAGATAAGTGTCGAAGCAGGCAAGTATCAGCTCAACATCCAAGCTAAGCTTCCACCGCTGCAAGAGAAGTTGCTCATTAGCTCGTTAATGCACGATCGCGAGAGACGAATTAAAGGGCCGCAAGCCTACAAAATGAATTCCGGAAACTCGGACGAATTGATATTTTATCGAGTCGCAGTTGAAATCAGTAATCCGAGTGGCGCGCATAAAGTACGATATCAGCGTACAACGTGACGCACACGCTACGACGCGGCTATAGAACGACTTGGGCTCTACGCCTGCGATCATCGCGCGAATATGGCCAGCAATGCAAATTGCCTAATCACCGCGGGGCTAGCCTGGGCTAGATTCATTTTGAAGTATAAATTTAACGCGGCGCGTCGAGTACGTAGATTGAATTCGAATCATTAGGATTTCAATAGGACGGCGCGCGCGCGCGCCCGATACGATGCCATACGAATTCAGGCACACGCGCGCGTGTCTTTCTCGGTACAGCAGCACGTAGGGGCCATTGTTGTTGATGCAACCAAAATGTGCCGGGCCGAATATGTATATAAAAGTAAAGCGAGGCAAACACACGTGCACTAATGTGCTTATACAGACGCGCGCGTGGACGTAGTAAAATATATAATCTATTCGATACAGGTAATAGCGCAGCTGCAGGTTGCAAGCACGAAACCGTACCACGTACGCAGCGCAGCACGGCAAATGCAAAAGGAAGAGGACAGTTCATAAGTTCTAATCTGCAATGCATTCGACACGGTACATTATTATAAATTCAATTGGGCGCGGAGGCAGGAATTAATGCGCGCGCTCGCGACGCGGGGATTTAATTGCCAGGGCCATTGCGGCTGATAACGGCGCATCGCGGCCCTGTCGCGCGTTCCATGGCCGCGACCTCCGCGCAACACGCATCTATATATACATTTTCAGCGCGACGCCTGCAAAAGAGAAAATTAACTGCGAATGTATAAGTGCTCTCGTTGCTCTCGTTATCCCCCTTTCTCGCACTCTGTAATTGGCCACTTCTTTCCCGTCGGCCCGAACTCATATTTGGTTTTCGTTAAAACGTTTGCACCCTGTATTATACGATTATTGCTCGTGATTAATGAAAAATTATATTTTTTTTTTTTTAAACAAATTTATAAATCCTTGAGCTTATGTGGCATCGGTGTGCAGCATTTTTTCCGTCTACGTATTTAATGTTTATTCTATAAATTAATTCAAGTTATACTCATGACTCGAGAGCAATAAATATTTCACTCAAAAACCAAAAATTCGCACGAATGGTTTCGAACTTCGTCCTCTACCAACTTCTTTAGTTGCAGCAAGTTTACGGATCGTTTATCTGCGAGATTGAAACAATACGCGAAACATAATACATACCAATAGCGAAATTTTGCAAACATCATCGAAACAGCCAAAGCGCCCCTTGCTAATTCATCTTCAAGTCTGGAAGAATCCTGGTAAGCCGAATTGGGGCCGGTAAAAATCGTCAAATTGACAATCGAGAATAGATTTCGAATAAACCACGAGAGTGAGCCCGAAAGAGATGCTTAGCCTTGCTAATCTTTGAACGTACGACCACATCGGCAATGAGCATCTTGACTCTCAACTCGCCGTGAAGAATATACTTGCTAGATCTTGTAATCATCTTGATGATGGACTTTATTGATCACTTGCCTAAGATATTTGTGAGTCAATCACCCCCTTTTTTCAAGATGCAGTCGTGGCGCAGCATCTTCTCTGGCGTTGGCAGCTCTAGCGCGGGTGAGCATTATTATTCGAGCATCGCCGTCAGCAGTCTTGATGGCGAATCTGTAGTGGGCGAGACTCGTCCCACTCGATGCTTTACCACGACGCCAAATCACAAGGAGATAAAACTACGATTTATTACGCGCGAGCTTTTAACTCGACAATCTGCTCTTGCGGAAAAACAAACAATTTCTACAAAAACAGCCAGTTGCGCAGTTCGCGCTACTCTTTAGCGGCTTCTTCCAATGGAATTTGCATATCGTTCTGCTTTTCTAATGTTTCTTTGAAAATTCACGACTAGCGAAATACCCAAAGAATAATCGGCTGCGAGTGAAAATTTTAGTTCTTTTCAAATCTCAGCTTGTCAACAGTGTAATTATAAATTCCGCAAAAAGTTTTTGTCAGCTTAAACAAATGAATTTAATTATTCAACGATTTTTATCGCAATTCGCACTACTTGTGAGAAAGGTGCGTATTGCAATTACGTCTATAATTGTTCTTATATTATATTTGCACGTATTTTCTGAGCACGAGTCAACGTTTCTCTCTTCTCCTTTTCGCAATGTCCTAGTTTGAATTTCTTTTTTCCAAAGCAATATAATATTATTTATGAGATGTTATGCTTACGGAAAAAAGCTTACGTAACTGTACGTGTAAATTCAAAATTTGAATATTTGAATAAATTTATTCAAAAATTGACATTTTAACAAAAACTTATTTTTAGCAATAATATAATTTAAATAAGTAAGTATAATTAGCAATTATAAATTATTACATTTCATAAATGACGTAAATAATTTTGATGATATTATATTGTACATTAAGAAGAAATATGATTCGGGCACTATCGTATAATACCCAGTAATGTTCGAAATTTCATTAATCTTGAATACTTAATGGTAAGTTACCCACAGGAAATGTACAATTTAAACCTCAAATAATTAGCCTAGTGACATGTATTCTAAAATAAAATCAAATACCAAATAAATTACAAAACCATCAATATTTCATCGAATCAAATTCATCATTGACCAGATCGATGATTATTTTGGAGCTTTTAGAAGCATACCTTTTTGCTATTACACGATGATATAATAATATATCTGCCATTTTTAAATTTCTGGTATAAGTAACAAAAAAAGAGTAATATTTACTTCTTTTATGAAAGTTATGTGTAATGCTATTCGCAAAATAGAGTTTAATTTTTTAGTTTTCTTTTTAAATATTTAATACTAGATCTTAGCTGGCTTGCTTTACAAAAAATGCCCTGAAAAAATCAATCTCATATGAATGAATTTTGAAGCGACCCATGTCACTCTTCGTACAGTTTGGAATTACTTCTTATTATATCAATCCAGACTGCAAACTAAAAGCTTTTTTTACGCGAAACTGAATTGAATCACTGTTCGAGTAAACCAAGCTTTTAACCCCACTTGGAATGTACGCTTTAAGAAAAAAATTAAATAGAACTTCAAATTGAGTGATACTTTTGTAAAAGCAGAAATTTATAAATATTCTAATTTTTACAGAAATACAGAAAACACATGTTGCACATGGCTGTTTTTATGTCAATTTTAGAATAAAAGAAATTTTCTCATTCTTTCTCACTATATTTTCAGTTTTTTTTTTTTTTTTTCACTGAAAAATAACATTTCGACTTTAGGCAGTTTTTCTGAACTCTACTTTTTAGCATTCTTATATTTGTATTTCTCAAGTGTTGTACAAATCAAATTTTAAAATAGTGTTAAAAAAATTTTTTTTTCGCTCAAAGATCATTTGTTTAATCATTTGTTCAATCGAATGAAATTTGATTCAAAACATTTTTTAAGCTTTATTTCACCGATATGATAATAATTGATGAAAAATATTCGTTTATTTCTCATTCAGATCAAGTTAATAATGGAAAAGTTTAAACATATATTTGATCATCTTACAAGAAACATCCGAGTTGGATAATTATTTGATAATATCTGTAAACCATCTGTAAAAATGTATAAACCAACTGAATTGGATGGCTTTGATTGAGAAAACAGTGCCATTTTTAAAAGCCGCAACAAATAAGTAAGCTTAGTGCGGCGGCTCCTTGACTCGAAAAACTATATTTGGTTGAAAAGTCAGCTTAATACAACTATTAGGCGGTGGACTGGTTTTCGGCAGACGGTCTTTTGGAAAGCGCGAAGATAAAATCATTAAACCAACTCATTCTCTGTGTGCGCGTCGAGAGCGGCAAGAGCAGCAGCAGCAGTCATAAGCTTTATATAAGACTCTTGCGGAGATCTAAAATCTCTACTTCATTTTAAAGCTGCTGCCGAAAAAGAGAGGAAAAAAGGCCAGCAGCACACGTGCCCATCCCCCCACAGCGAGTTTGAAAGGAAACTGCTGGCAGTGTAACTGCTTGCGCGCGCGTCTCCCTTTTGGCAAAGTTTTGTGCAGCCAAGAGGATAGTTTGCGCGCGAGAGAGCCTAGCGCTGTGTTTAAAAGGAAAAAGGCAAGAGAGCAGGAGGCCTATGGTAAGGAGCCTCGATGCATCCGCGGCGTAGGGCGCCGCGGCAGAGGGAGGGGGTGAAAAGCCGAGAGCCGCAGAAGTTCCGCAATATTTGGATCTACTTCGGAAGTGCAGAAAATCCGCTTTAACGCAAAGGCAGCAGCGCAGTCTCGTTCGCTCGTCTTCTTCGGCTCGCTCCACCGCTGAGAGTGACAAACCAGTCGTAGTCTTGCGTCACCGTCATCCCTCGCTCTCAAGAGAGTCTACTGCACATACACACACACACACACACACACACACACAGGCCGAGCCTCGCGCGGATGTCTACTCATTCGTGGTTGACGCACTCTGACATGGCATACGTGTAAGCGCGCGTATATATACATAATATAATGGAAAGCAAAGTAGCACGGATTCGTGCCCAGAGAAAGATATAAGAGAGGGAGGAGGGAGCAAAGGGAGGAAGAGGAAGAGTCTGCTACTAATGGTTAAAGCAAAGTGTCTGTAAACTCGTGAAATATTCTTATGCAAGCATGTGTATATAAGCGAATCCGGCGACGTTGACGAGCGGCACGTAAAATTGAAACTTACTTCGTTTATATAACGCGCTGCGAGCTAGTTTTTTTTCCATATATTTCCAAATTTACAAAATAACAATTTTTTTAAAAGAACCAAAGTATTAAGATGATGGCTTCATCGGATTCATCGGCTGCTCAAGTAGTATGTTAAAAAGCGGTAGTTTTCAAAATTACAAATGTTCCTGGTGACGTTAAAAAGGTTCAAAATTAGATTTTTTTACATTTCTTTGTACACCAGCTTACAAATTGGCTATCAATTGGTTATAGTTTTCATGAAGAAAAAAAAATAGCTACAAGTTAAAAAATAACTCGATGTAGCGTAACACGAAAGAATGCGTAGAACAATTATGCAAGAAAACAATTGTGTGGTGTGGCGTGTCCGTAGTCCGTGCGAAGCTACAGTATATATATGCACCATATACATCGGTCGGCAAATGAGGAAAAGCGTTAAATAAAATTTCCATTTAGTTGAACGACTTGGCGCCGAGTTTAACAAGTCAAGTTCTGCCGCTACTTCATATACTACATCGTATACATGGCAATATATATATATAAGGTCGGCGCGCGCCAACTATATATTAGAAATTTATATGCTAATATCTTGGAAACGAATTGAGAGCTGCACACACAAGTTTGGTGTAGTCGCGCGCAGTACAGCCACCCGCGCGCACGCACATGTTCACGTGCAGTATTACTCATCATCGTCATATATATATATCGTGGAGCACGTACATGTATACGAGCGCGACGAAATCAGAGCATATAGCTGTGCTATGCAGCTCCCGCAGCGCAACTCGGCGCTCGCGCGCGCTCTTGCGTGAGCGAGCCCGAGCGAACGTCATCGAAATTCACGGGCGAAAATCAACTGATTGCAAATTCAATTTGCTGAATATATAATATTAATAGGACAGGTGGCAGACCTCGGAAGCGGCGGCCATCGAGCCTATAAACCAAAGCGGATAATGGATAAATATCGATGTTACATTTTACGACGCGTAAAGTATTGCGTCGCGTGCACATACAACCGGCTACGTGCGCGAGCCACACACGCGTTCGCCGCTATATTCGGCTCGCAGCGACGAGTATCAGCCAAAAGCGAGTTAATCGTCGCGTCCTAATGAACTCGTCTGAGAGTTTGTCTTTCCGCTGGGCGACATCGCTCGGCAACGACGAGCTCCAGCCCGGCAAATATCCCGACGTACAAAATTAGATTTTGCAATTTTCACCCGCGCACTAACTGCTTTAGTTCGTCCTAACTTTGTTCGCTTTCGGGCCTCGAGACTCTATTTTTCCGCAGCCTCGACTCAAATCCCTTGCAGTATATACGGAGCGAACAAACAAAAAAAGCAAGAAAAATATCGCTATCTAACGCAGCAGCAGCTGCGAGAGAGCGAGCTTTTTTTTCAGGATGACTCGAGTCGCGCGCTCGGGATCGAGCGTCTCGACGATTGGCCGGATGGTAAACGAGAAAGCAGAAGCGAGACCGAGACAGGATAGCGTCCATCAAGCGAGACGTATCGGGCCCGCTCGAGCCTGCCTCGTGCTGCAGATTCACGCGTGCACTTCGAGTTTCGAGCGCATAGCACATTATTATTAGCTCTACTTCAAAGACAAACTCGCTCCTCATTTTTACCTTCTTTTTGATGTGAAACAGCTATATTCGCGTTTGGTATGAGGGGTAAACCCGTGAAAACCGAGCGTCCGTCCGTCCAAGCGAGCGCGACTTTTTTCATTGATGCTAGGCCTACAAAAAAGGTTATATAGTTATACATTTGACATCGAGTGCCGACTGATCGCGTGTATACGCACGATACTCTCGAGCTTTACTGCGCAGCTGATGCACTAAGCTACTGCATACGATACGACGAGAACGGGCCGCAAAGGGAATATTTCGCGGATCTCACCAACAGCAGTCCATCAAGCCTTCCGAGTGTGATCGACAAGTTTTTTATTCATGAGGCCACGGCTGCGCTTGTATATAGGAAAAATATATATATTCGCGCCTCTACGTGTAAAAGTATATATTCCTGCTAAATTTAACTGCTATCGTAAAAATTGATGTACGTGCCCGGCCGACGCAGACAAATATATATTCTAATGCATAAATATTTTAAGATACGAGAAAAAGTCCCAAATAAAGTCGAGTGCAAATCGTGATTTTAAAATTTTAACCATATTCAGAAAATACAAATGGGAGCGCGCGTTTTTCGTATACGTACCTCGAGACTTTTGACACGATAATTTTCAACGTTCGCAAAATGTGAGATTCATGCCGCAAATGCGACAAGGTATACGCGAGTCGTGCAGCTGCACGTGCGCCGATCAAAAATAACAATTTTAAACGATCGGCGCCGATTTCTACATTAGCCGTAAAGGAGCTCGGTTGAAAGTCGTGACCGCGATCGTTTGCATCGTCGAAGGCATCTCTTCATCCAAGCAAGAAGAGTCGAGTCTTTTATCGCTGCGGGAAAATTTGCCGTCGCGCACCCTGAAAAGTTACATATTCGATTCTTGCTGATGAGGATCCAGAAGGGCGGCTCATAAAGTTTACAGATCATTAATCGAGGGCGCATTTTTTGCCTCCACAGCTCGAACCCTACTATGCGTTATTGGCCATCATCTTTGAAATGGCAAATTACAGCGGTGCGCGCAGTAGTTTCAGTCGAGGCAGTTGGGCTCGCTCGCTCGCTCGCGCGCGCGCGTGTTGTGTACGGGGCGTTGATTGATGAACGGGGGCCCCGTTTTTGCGATCCTAATGGCATCCAGCAGCGGCGGCCGTTATGCATTCCTCGGAGCTGCTCGCGCCGTACCCCTCCACGCGCCAGTGCGGCTTTTTCAGCTCGCTCTTGTTTCTTCTTTTCGCATTGTTATACTCTTTTGCCTATAGCTATATAACACGGTGCGCCGATGTTTTTTGCCCCCGCGCGCTCTATTTTCTCTCGCGATTTTTATGCTTGGCTTGCTTTGATTTCTATACTTTTCCTTACTTTCTTTCTGCTTATCTAAGCAGCTCGCGACTATAGCTATTATTTACGACTATGGGCAATTTACACAAACGTTACAAACGCTGAATAGCTTCGAGTACAGCACGGCTATAAACGCATCCGTCGCTGCAGCGCACAACATTTTCCCTTTCGCGCCTCGGCTTCCGCGAGCACCGAGTCTTTTCATCCATGATTCGGATAATACTCTTGGAAAAATAATCCGATAATTCCGCGACGCTTGTTCTTGCTCGAAACGCCGTGTTACAGAAAGATTTATGCGACTTTGCAACGACAAGCCCGCCGCCGCGAGCCTACGAGTTATGAATTACTTTCTTTTTGTGTGCAAAAAAAAGAAAAAAAAATAATTCCAAGAGAGGAGAAAAAGAGCTGCAAAAAATGAATTCATGCCAGGGCTAAAGATTACAAGCTGTTTACCGTGCTCCGAATGTCGTACTTGTCGAGAGATATATGTTATTCCGCTGTACATTTCAACTGTCACGCGATCGATTATGTCAGATGCATCAGCAAGTTCGCCCGGGGGCAATTTAGCTCGGAAATATTTATTTTCAAAACCTCGCGGTTGAAACATCGGCTTTTACAAGCGAGCCTCGCTCGCGAAGCAAGTACTTGGGAGTATAGGTACTCCGCAGTTCAAACGCATCTATCATTCTTTCAAGCGACCTCGTCGATTGCGTTTATTTTTCAATTATCATTTTATTTTTTTTTTCATGAAAGTCAATGGAGCTCGATGATGTAATACCTTTTTAATTGAAATAATGGTTTTTCGTTGGCTCGCTCATGAACGTACGCACGGAGCAATTATACCGAATAGAAGTTTTTCCACCAGTCTCGCGATCAAATATTGTCCCTCGACGTGCAGGCTGCGCGAAAAACTTTTGGGTACATTCAAAACTCCGTATCATGTAGTCGCGGCCACGCTCGTGTGTTTATCATTCGTTATACGGGAGCACACAGAGAATCGTCGCTACAGACTCGCATAGCTCATTTTCTAAAAAAAAGTCGAGCACTGCAAGCCGCGCACGTATTCACCGACGATCGTAGTTTATCCGCATAGTTTCTCTCTCCCTCTCTTATTCTGTTTGTCTACATTCTTCGTGCGGCATATTTTGGAGCAACCGCGAGCCACTGCTACTCGCATCGGCGCGGGTGCCGAGTGTGGCTGGAAGTGCGAGCTGCCGAATCGGAGTGGCTGCCAAGCTCGAGTTAATATGGCACTGTTCTCGATTAATCGCGTAGACGCGATCGACAACGGTAGTGGCGATAAGCCTATACTACGTAACCATCTCAGTTGCAGCTCGCCCGAGCTTTGTGCAAGCTTTGCTCTGTTACTCTCTCTCTCTCGCCGAAGAAAAGCTCGCTTCTGGCGACTGCTCGGAGACTAAGCCAAAACCAAGACTAAATTTTTCCATCGCCTCTTACGTTTACGATGCAAAAGAGATTCAGATACGTGTGCACTATTTGAGATTTTCGGATTGAAAATCGTTCCTGAATCACGACTCGAAAGCAGAAATTCATCGTCACCAGAGGCCGAAAGGAGGGATGTGTGTAGCAAGCCGCAAACAGGTTATATCGTTTCGCAGTCGGTTTAACCGAATGGACGCGTCTCGTCCAGCCAAGCCGAAGCAGCAGCAGCGGCTCATGGCCGAGAGAGAGAGAGAGAGAGAGGAAGCGAGCCGCTGCTCAAACTAGCGCCGGTCACGTGTAAAACGAAGCCCAGTGTTTAAAGGCTGCGGTCGCCAGATAATACCGAACGCGTCCACGCGCCACCTGCACCTCTGGTCTGGCTGGCTTGCCAGGAAAGGGATGACGAGGAGGAGATCGGACTGTGGAGGCACTCCGCACGGAGCCTCCGCATGGATTGTGTATATGCGCAGAGAGCGAGCGAGCCACGATGTGCACGCGATCTCCGATCGATAACTGCTCCTCCCGTGCACACACGCATCCCGACCCACACCAAGCTATATACATATATATATATACATATCTGTATGAATTTCGCGTGCTGGGCCAATTAAATTGCGCTAATTATACCTACATTGGCGCTGAGCCTTGAGTTTCTATACGAGTAGCTGCTGCTGTTCTGGGTAGATGAAAGCCCAACGTATTCGGCTTGTATTACCTGACAAGCTTGCATATATACGCGATCCAACTTGCAGGAGCAACACACACACACACACACACACACATACACACACACGTATATGTGCGCGCACGAGCCTTGTTATATAGGATGCTGAGAGTGTTCGACTGACTCGCTGACTGACTGACTAAAATCAAATAGCTCGTGGCCGCGTTTCAATCGATGATTTATCTGCTCGATGTATACTCGTACTGGAACAAGCTCTCTTGGAGCAATTATTTTTAAAACGACTTTTTGAACGATCGATCTGCCTTTAATTCGATTTGCCATGCTTTTTTTATACCTTATACGTCTTTGTAAAGCCACGAGTTTATTATAAACCGAGGCACGTTTGCAATTTAATTGCCTTGCTTACAAACAGTGCCTCTCTCGAAATAATTCACCTTATATTCGAGCTTTTTTGCCCTCTTTTGTTCTAGCGGTCGTTTTCGTTTCGATGCATGTACATGAACATGTAGCATTTGAGTCGGCGAGCGAGAAAGACGTACAGAGTGACAGATTCATTCGAGCGCACCGATGAATAAATAATATGTATCAGTCTGTTTCGATGCGAACGAGAGTTTCATCCATAAGTCAAGCGAATAATGAAACTGAAACTTTGATTCTGTAACAATAAATAGTTCGAGTTAATTTTTTTGTACTTGTTTTCGAATAGGTGGTCGTGCCTATCGCACTTGAATAAATACTCAAAGACTTCTTAAACTACAATTATTTATTATAAAAATTGAATAAACGTTAGGAATTACAGCTAAGACTCGAGTACAGAAAAAATGCGAATACTTCTAGTGTCGGGCCCGTCGCCACAAGTGTGGGCTAGACGAGGGCTGGAGACAGAGAGAGCGGTCCTTTGACTCCTGTCAAGCCCGAAGGCTCTTGACCGCTTTCTTTTTCTCCCTCTTTGCCGCTGTCCGAAGATGGG
>CACVKI010137130.1:0-10129 GCA_902732785.1 Trichogramma evanescens | reverse complement strand
TACAAGGTCTCCCATTTGTTTAACCCATAACACCTTGCATATTTCTGAACAGGCGGCAGCAGCGGCGATATGTTTTTATAATATAGAGAGATACACACACACAGACGCATCTGCTCCAACGGAATGGTACACGATCGTTTGCGCAATTGTCGCTTGTATAAAATATCTGACACGAGAAGCTCTCGAAGAAGACAAGGAATAAGCTAATGAAAAAAAAGTATTGAAAAAAAGGCAACGACAAAGTTAACTAGCTGACTCGCGAAACACGAGAATCGTGTGCTACCGCGAATGTGTGTGCACAATACGATATATGTATGTGTGCAATTAAGTTTAACGAATCGAATGCAGCACTCGTTAGAATCAGTCATTCACACTCTTGGCGCGCGCGCGCGACTTTTACGCTGTCTTTCAAAGAATATATACTTTGTCTTTCTCTTCTGCTCCGTGTGAGAGAATCGACTCGTGTATATCATGCCTGCGCGATGCTATATGTGCATGCGGCATGTGTACGTGTTAGGTAAGGACACTTTCGCAACGCGCTTCGTTCTGCGATGCAATTGCATTTGCGTGCGGTGGCGTCGGCGACGTCGAGGGAAGCAGCGGCGGAACAGCTCTTCCATTATACGATGATGGAACTATTCCATATGGCAGACGACATAAGACTTTGCTCTTTCTTTCTCTCTATCTGCGATAATTGCCACCGAAATATTTTTCACTTATTTAGGTGCGTCGAGTTTTATTACGTCGGCGTATGTATTAGGGAAAATAAATCGAGGTTCGGTGAAAATTTCATTTTTAGATATTAATCGAATAAAATCGAATGAACGTTTACTGATAATGAGTGAAAATAAGTATAAAAATTTCCATGACTAAGACGAGAGCTCTATACAGGCTCGCGCTCTCCTCGCAACGGCTATCGAGATTTAAGGCTAAATGATTTTCATTCGAGGCAATAAAAGTGTATACCACCCATCTATACGGTACGATACATCGTATTAGCGATTGATCCACTTTCTACGTATGATGCAGGCCCGCGTTTAACACTTCCTTCATTAACATTTTTTTCTTACAGTACAAAGTTGTAAAATTGGATACGGCAAGCGGAAAAAATTGTTCAGATCAGATAATAATCAATGGAACTTTTCGCAGCTGGTTCCTCTGGCGAGATCGTCAACGTCGATGCTCGTGATACGGAAGTTGACCTCGTTGAAATTCATATTGGCGTTGTAGATCTTTTGTAGGCGATTCGACATCATGTAGACTCGTTGCTTCGTTGCGTCCCTCTTTCCGTTCTTCAATTTATTGATGACTTTCATGCCGCTGACGAATTGCAGACGCTCGCGATCGACCAATGCAATGTCCTGCGCGACAGATTGAAAATAAATCAAATTATTATTATTATCGGGCATATGCAATGATCGAATTGTAAAATTTATGTGGAATTACAAAGAATTTGGCGTCCATGGGCGCGTTGGCGTGCCAGCAACCGATGCCCGTTTGCCCGGTCAAACCATAAAACAGAATTCCATCGTCGCTGAAAGCCATGGCCGAGGCTTGGCTGGGCAGTACGTTGAAGCCGCGATAATACTTGATCGTGTCGCCGTATCGGCTTCTCAGCAGGACTTGGGTGTGGGCCGCGTACATGGACCTCGAGGCCAACGGTCGGAAGGCCAATATTCTCTCCTTGCCTGGGAGCCTGGGTCCGAGCGCCATGCCGAGCACGCCGTCCGGCAGGTCGAATCGCTCGTCGGCGATCTCAAAGTTGGCGAGGCTCTGCTCCGGCCCAAAGACGTCGGCCTCGAGACGATGAAAGCCGAACTGTGGATCCAAGACGACCATGCCGAATCCCTGCACGTCGGCCATGTAGACCGTGACGTTGTCCAGGCTACGGCCGAAGGTCTCGACGATCGGGGTGACGAGGAGACCCTCGCCGTTCTTGGCGTACGACACGTTAAGCGGGATCTCCATTTTCGAGATCAATTTGTCCGTGATCAGATCAAAGACGAGTAGCTTGGCGGGGCACATTATCTGCCTGCCGATCTTGCCGGTATCGAGGACCCATAAGCGATGAAACCGGTCGATCTGCGCGATTAAAGTGAAAAATTATCCTCGTACCAATCGAAGCGTGTCAAAGTTTTTGCTTAATTTCAAATAGAAAAGCAGAAATTATTTTTGAGAAAATTTGAAACTTAAAATTTTGTCTTGCATCGTAGTCATGAACATTACATAAAATGTATCTGCGTTATTCAACTGGTATTAAAAAAAATGTAATTAATAATTACGACTGATCTAATATTTTTGTTTAAAGTTTTTCTCGGAAGCTCAATTCAAATATTTTTGAAATAATTTATGAGTACTTTAGCATAATTTTCAAATTTTCATGACACGTTTTCTTATATCTAAGAGCTTGAGTTGTAACGATAAGCAATGCGGTCATTATGGTGATGTGCTCATTCACTCACTGCCACTCTGTAGGTGCTGATAATTCCGTTGCAGCCGCTGCCTCTGTCGTACCAGGTCCAGTCGGGATAAGGCTTGAGCAGATAACCTCCGTCTCCGCGCACATTGCTCACGGTGTGAACGCTCGCTGGTACACCTGGCTGTCGGATAACCGTCACGAACGTCTTGGCGATGTAATCGGCTATGTATCAAAAGCGTGTTACAAAAAACACATCGAGGTATAGTTGAATCACAAGTCAGTGATGTAAATAAGATTTCAGAATAAAAATCATCAAAGTTCGCGATCTATGTTCTCTATTTACGTTTGCATCTATATGTCTCGATAGTAGTAAAGCCGGTTTTGATCGTTGAAAAAACTATCATCAATTATCGTCAATTAATAATCTTTTTTTACCGATTATCATTTTCCTATTCACTATAAAGTTTTTCTTCGTGGAGTGGCATTATAAATTTTCGTCACGAAGATTGAGTATATCATTTTCAACAATTACAAAAATAAAAAAGAAAATTTTTATTTACATGGATTCCAATAGTCGACATCGATCGGGGTCATGTTTCTCGGATCGTACAATCCATTCTTGACGTAAAAATCTTTTTGTTCCTTGGACTGCCACTCGTAATCTAAATATTTCCACTCGTAGATCGTGCGGAGCTTGTCCTGTTTAGCCGGCTGTGCCTGCGCCGAGCTGATTAGCAGCAGCAACAATGCGATTCGGTACATGGCGAGCGCGCCTGTAGATGCTCGTCGTGGAGTACTTGACCAAGGATGTATCTTTGCGGAAAAATTTTCTCTCCTCCGTGTTGCTGCTGCTTCCTTCTTCTTTTCGCGAGCAACAAAGAGAAACTAAAACGTAAAGCAGTCCGGCGAATATCTCGAAAGAATAGCTGGGTGGAAAGCACACGCGCACACGATCTTCTCCGGTCAAACGACTTATCAACTGGCTGTAAAGTATTACTTCACATGTACGTTGCTCCTCGAATGATGCGATAAGCGCGTCTGACTGTCACGGGATAACGTATTTATACTTTCGCGCGCGCTCGTATGCGGGTGTTGATCTTATTACTATTTTTTTTTTTATTCAAAGTTCGTGAGCGTTGCAAATTAGACGATAAGTTGTGCGTAGCGATGGAAGAAAAAAACCCGAGTTCACGCTCAGCCAATCTTTCGCGAACGCGATACGAGACTGAATAGTCACTCGTATATCGTCCAAATTTTATATTCTTCAATAGTACATGTATTCGCTTACTTACATTATTGTAGTACAATTTCTTGTTCTGTGATGAATTACAAACTTGAGTAGGCTTTACGTCATTTATTATGCTTTACATATTATAGTGTTTCCCAGTGGCCAGTTATAAATGATATTTGATTGTTCAAGGCTCTTAGTTGATCGAGCTCACGATCTCGCTTGACCGCTATATTGACTCTCTTCACATGTTTCGCTTGTATATGCAAATTCACGTCCGATATCCGACTGAATTAAAATTAACGCTTATGTTGAATACGCAAAAAATATCTACGATCGTGGAATTGGGTTTTTA
Source organism: Trichogramma evanescens (assembly GCA_902732785.1). Taxonomy (NCBI): domain Eukaryota; kingdom Metazoa; phylum Arthropoda; class Insecta; order Hymenoptera; family Trichogrammatidae; genus Trichogramma; species Trichogramma evanescens. The sequence goes on along the minus strand of CACVKI010137130.1, from coordinate 6,127 downwards.
TTTTTTTTTTCCTTCTCAATACTTATAGGAATATTTAACAATTGAAACCCCAGACAATTTTCGCGATTAAGTATTTTAGCTAGTTAATTAAAAGTTTCGTCTTAAAATGAATTAAACATCTACTGCCACAAAAAATTTTACTTTGAATAAAATCTTTTTCATCATTACTAAGTACAGGTAAACATTTTCAATATTTTTCTACTTTATATAGTTTGCAAAGATAAAAATAAAGGAAAATTAATTTATAACAATATCCAAATTGGAAAAAAGTTTATACAGAGATTTCTCAATTTCAATGATGAATTATTATGGGAACACGCAAATGTGTGCCTAATTACTTACATTTTTGTCAACTATTAAAAATTACTGCCGATTAATTAGAATAATGATTAGTCCTTGCTTCTAAATAATCCTAAACTAGCAATAAACAATAAAAAACCAATTTGTAAATGCATTGGCAAAGAACTTCATCATAAAAGAATTAGCGCTCCTACATTTATTTAAAAATGATAATAAAAAACTTATTTTTGTTGCTCTTCTTTTAAAATTACTACTCATATATTCCAAAAAACTCTTAAACTGTGTAAAACTCTACAATTTGATTTTCAAAAAAACCACGCACATCTATTAATAAAAATTATTTCTCATTCTTGTGAAGGTATGATTATGTTTATGGCATATTATGTTTAGACCTTAATAGAATTTAAATTACATTTCTAAAAAAAATTTTATTGTATTATATATATATTGAACAGTACATGCAGTTATTGTAAAATTCTTGTTTCTCCGGAATTTCTTACGAAAACTCCCAACAACTAAGCGATATTAGCGAGCGAGGTATGACGCTAATTATATTTGTATACTTATAATCTATCTTTTCGTTTTCAATGTATAACTTCTAAAATATCAATCCCTACATTTTTTTATTTCGTCTTAAAACTTAATTGCTCCTTTTTTACAATCACTGTACAAAATCTACTTCAACTCTGCGAGAGAAAAAACCGAAAAAAAGGAAAAGTTGAAAATAACACAATAGGATCTATTACGCAGTCATCACTACTAGTCCTTTGACTGATTTTCTTGGAGGTCAGTGGTGACGTATGCGAAAAAGACCTATGCGATTGTATAAACGAGGGATAAATTGACACGAAAAAAGCTCCAACGCCTCTGTTATAATTTCCTGACACCAGGCAAGCCGATCTTTTTTCGCCTACTCCGTTTTTTATTGCCATTTTCTACTTTTTTTGTTTTTTTTCGTCGTTTTTCAATAAAGATTAAGGTAGATCTAGAAATATATTTTGTTCTTTTGAGATTTTTCTTCCGTATATATCACTCGTGTGAGTAAGCCAAATTTAGACCTGGATAACTGCGAATGCTTACATATAATATCGCAGTAAATAACTGGGGAGGGGAAAATATCGACAAGGATCTATCACAATTGTGTGGTCGCCTCGGTAGAGCGTTCAGTCGCTGGCTAAGAGCTAAATTCATTGGTAAGCAAGTGCTTACAAATAATAAAAGAGTATAGGTTGAGTATCTATTGTTGAGACACGGTGTTGGCTGCTCGAAGCACATAACCTGAAATATTTTCCATTACTTAGTGAAAATTCACATTTAGTGCAAAAAATTAAGCGAGTAATGGAAAGCAGAAACTATACAGTTAGGTATAAATTTTTTGTGCATGTCATGAATTATTTTAAAGCAATCGCCTCATCAAACATGATTATTCTTCAGGATAAAGGACGAGTTGACAATATACTGCGCTAGATGCAGGTGACGACTATAAGTTGGATGTAGTGGATTTTCGCGAAGTCAAAAACGTTAAAACATTCTCGTTTTATAAATCGTCGGTTAGTTCAATAATTTAAATTCTGTTCTAGTTTCCCACCACCAAAAACTGTTATACAATTTTAATTTTAGGCAAATCACACAAATGAGAATATTGCGTTACAAGAAAAGTTTGATGAAAAAATATTTGTAGATTTTGAGTGCAAATATGTCAAACCTGAACTACAGTCTCTTTCAACAAAAATCTGCAAATAAGAGTATAAAAGTTACCTACCTGTTGTAAAAATAGAAAACAAAATTCAGACCAGTTACTTTGATGAAAGAAGTCTAATGATTGTGATAAAGAAGAATTTTGATTATTATAATAATTGTCAATTTCAAATAAATCCTTGATTGAATTTTAAAGAATATAAGAAAGTTAAAATAGTTAGAAAAATTACTGAAACTAAATTATCTAATGAGTACAAAATGCGTAGCAAAACGTATAAAAAAAAAGCAAACTTAAAAATACATGTCAATACGACCCACAAGAGCATCAGACGACATGAATGTGACATTTGTATCAAATTATTTAAATATCGGAGTAAACTCCAATATCACATAAACGTAGTACATGCTCGAATTAAACCCTTCGACTGTGCGACTTGTCACAAATCATTTGGACAAAAAAGTGACCTCAATAAACACATTAATGCAGTACATGATCGAAACAAACCATTCGAATGTGAGTTTAGTCATAAATCATTTGGACTAAAATTTAACCTCAAAACTCATATAATGATAGTACATGATCGAATAAAACCCTTCGAATGTAATATTTGTCACAAATCATTCGGAGATAAAAGTAACCTCAAGAAACACATCAATGTAGTACATGATCGAAACAGACCATTCGAGTGTGAGTTTTGTCACAAATCATTTGGACAAAAAGGTGACCTCAATGAACACATCGATGCAGTACATGATTGAAACAAACCATTTGAGTGTGAGTTTTGTCACAAATCATTTGGAGAAAAAAGTAATCTCAATAAACACACGAATAAAGTACCTATTGTTGGTCTAGTATGCAAAAATCAACATTAAAAAAAATGTACTATTTGGCCTTTCCCATTTGTTTCATCAATTCAGCATTTATTTGCATGTACATAAATAAATACCATTATCGATTCCTTTAGGTTTTTTCATGCTTAAATATTTCATTCACTTATGTATAAATTTGAATAGAAATAAAATATGATGAAAATGAGAAGTGGAAAAAAATGTTTATTCTTATTTATTGAAATTTTGAGAAAAAAATTAAAGAATGGTTGACATTTGAAGAGTTAAAGAAGGTGAAACCCCTAACGAAAAATTCAAATGTTTACTGATTCGTTAACTTTTGCCGTATTATTCATATTGTAATTTCTAGCTCTTGCATAACTAGAACTGTAAAAAACATTTATTATCTAGGTATTTTCATGTAATTTGTCAAAAAATGCAATGGCCTTCGACCAAAAAAAATTATGTACAATAATATTATAAATAATAAGTAAGGATTACAGTAGTATACTTAAAAAAGTTATAAAAAATTGTAAAATGTTTTGAGTTACTGTATAAAAAGTATAAAACACATTTAACAAAACTGTACAATGATTGTACAAAATTGAGCATCGATGTCGATCACATTGAAAATGTGTCGAAAGTTTAAGCACTCGCGCGCCAATTTGGATGCACAATTATTTTATCGTCCATGATCGACACGAGAGCTGTACGAGACAGGTCGAACTATTCTGCGATTCGGCCTGGCGGCAGCTAAAACGGTGCTGTCGCGGTACCACGGGAAGTAAGTAGATGAAGGACTCAGTCTCTGTCCGTAATTGTGGTGCTGATCGTTGTCAAAACTCGAGTCGTCCTCGAAGCTGAAACGATGACGGGGAAAGTAGCCGACCCACCAATCGTCGTCATCATCGTCGTTAACGTCGTCGTTGTTGTCGTTGAAAAACTTGCCGCGGTACCGAAACGACCTTCATTTAGACACCTTGGTCGGGTATCGGCTTATGGAATCGAGGGTCGTCACGTCGCACTGTGTGCCTCGCACGAGCTCGTCCACGAAACCTGCCTGGATGCGGAAATTCGTCTCGTTCGGATGCAGACTTCCGCTCATATAGCGCTGAAACGAGGCCGTGGATACCCATAACTCTTGTCGGCCGTTTTTTCCGTTCACCACCTGCGAGATCGAAAGCGTCGCTTTAGGTAATAGAAAATATTGAAATTCGATTTTATCCTATGGTTAACCTTAACACCCGAGGCGAACTGCAAGGTCTCCTCGTTGACGACGAGCTTCTCGATGTTATTGCCACCGAATTCGGGATAGTGTTTGCTGTTCCAACAGGCGATGGCGAGATCGCTCATGAGGCCGAAGAACATGACGCCGTTGCGATCCATGGCCTCGGCCGCGGACTGGCTGGATCTCTCCATGGCGAAGGGCTGGAAGGAGCGAGGCGATGCCTCGCTGTTGTTGCGGAACAGGCTGTAATTCCTCAAGACGGAGGTCGGCACCCAGGACTCGACGACGCTGGCCAGTGAGTGGAAGTAGAGGATGCGCTCGCCATTGGGCTTCTGCGGGCCCAGCGCCATGCCCAGAATGCCGTCCATCAGGTCGAAATTCTCGTCCCTGATTTCGAAGGTGCCGTGCGGTGGATACGGATAGAAGAGATTGTTGTCGATCTTCCAGGATCGCTGCTCGCGATGATCGTAGACGATCAGGGCGAAGCCCGTGACGTCGGCCAGGTAGACGAAGGTCTCGACGCACTGCTTGGCCGGGTCGACGCGCCTGACGTCGACCGCCGGGGTCACCAGCAGCGAGTCGGCCTCGCACTGCGAGCTCGGCACGCGGTAGCGACTCAGCAGCCGATTGCTGCGCAGCGAGAACGAGAGCAGCTGCGGCGGGCAGACCTGCTCCTCGCCTACCTTGCCCGTGTCGAGCACCCAGACGCGCTCGCACTCGTCGACCTGCACTCGGTAGACGCTCGTCAGGACGTCGCAGCTGCCCAGCTTGTTCCACTGCCAGTTGGGGTAGGGAGCGATCAGAGGATTGCCCTCCTTAGACAGGCCGTCCGTGACGTAGCCGACGGTCACGGGGATACCGACCTCCAGCCGGGGCATCGTCACGAAGACTCGCGGCTCGTCCGGCCCGTAGTGCACGTCCACGTCTATGGGAATGGCCGCGCCGGGCTTGAACCGTCCCGTGCGCAGAGCCGACTCGCGCACGGCCTCGCTCTCGAAGGCGAAGTCCAGCGATTTCCACGAGTAGACGATTTTGAGCTTTTCCGGTGCCTTGGGAAATCTCGCCGCCGACGCGACTGTGGCCGCCAGCAGCACTAGGCAAACGCGATCACGGGACGATAGCATCGTGGCTCGTGCGTTCCTTCGGCCGGATGATTCGTGACCAAGGTATGGGATGACGACTGCGGTCGTAGCAGCAGCGCAGCGAGGCCGAGAATCCTTGCTCTTGACAACTTCGTTCCGCTGGCGTGGCGATGAGAAATGCAGCCGAGCCGAGTGGTGAGTATATAAATGCTCTAGCACGCCGGCAACGCGGACAGCAGATAATAGCTGCTGTGGCTGCGCGAGTGCAATTTTTTTGTTAGCGCAAACGAAACGATATAGCCTCTTTTTCACGCTCTTTTGCCCGCTGACTCGGATTCTCTTCTGTATCTGAAAACACATATAATATACAATAATTTGCTGCGGCGCGAGTTTTATGCATATAAATAATAATGAGAGTGAAGGAAACTATTTATTATTGCGATCATATGAGAGAGCACGTTAATTACTATGTTTTCACTCGGCAGCTATACATATAAACGTGTAAAACCCGTGCTCGTGACTTTTCATCTTGATGTATCATTATACACGGGAAAATTAGTCGGTCGTTTAGATCGCGGCCCGGGATAAAAATTTGAAATTCTTTGGAAACGATTTGTCACCTCGCACGTATATGCTACTGCTTTTCTATATGCATATCGCGCTGTAGTTCCATAACATGCCAGGCAAATTGACGAAAGGCCTCTCTCGCGTGCATGTCTTCGGATAGGTGGTCGTGCCTATCGCACTTGAATAAATACTCAAAGACTTCTTAAACTACAATTATTTATTATAAAAATTGAATAAACGTTAGGAATTACAGCTAAGACTCGAGTACAGAAAAAATGCGAATACTTCTAGTGTCGGGCCCGTCGCCACAAGTGTGGGCTAGACGAGGGCTGGAGACAGAGAGAGCGGTCCTTTGACTCCTGTCAAGCCCGAAGGCTCTTGACCGCTTTCTTTTTCTCCCTCTTTGCCGCTGTCCGAAGATGGG
>CACVKI010137127.1:12812-73381 GCA_902732785.1 Trichogramma evanescens | reverse complement strand
TATATTATATACCCCAAGACTAATAAATATATTTGTACACGTATATAATTGTTTCGACACGATCGACGGTGTCAATTGCGATTATTTCGCGTTTCGAACCCGTCAACATCAACAACAACAATAAAAATAAAACACCTCCGGCAAGAAAGGGTGATAATAACCTTCTAATAGCATTTCAATTATAATTGCGCACGCGAGCGAGAAAAAAAAGTGTAAGCGCAGTTGCTTGAGAAGCTATATAGCTTCAAAGAGATGGGGATCGTTACGTAAACGAAGGTTTCAATTATGTGTTAGAGATAGACTCCGTGTAATAAGGCTAATCTTCTTCTCCTTTTTTTCTTTTCTTTAATTTATTAAAAGATATAACTCATTACAAAATGGATTACAATGTACTCATTATAAACAGTACAGCTGGCGGTAAAGTGTGCGTGGCGAAGCGCAGCGAATGGAAGAAAAAAAAAATAGATGCTGCCGAAGCGCATCGAATCGAGGCACACACACGCATTTCTTCGAGAGGAAAACCCCTATATAGTGTACGGCAATTATCCATGGGATGCGTATATCTTATCGAAGCTCGAGTACCGACAGCTTCTAGTTATTATTATCAAGGTCGAAGTAAGTATGATTTTCCATGGCTTGGATTTGCATCTTCTGTATGACGAAGGTCAAGTCGATTTAATTATGTTATTATTACGCGCTTATTGTAATAGAGAAAAAGGCGTGGGATGAAAAGCTACCGTGGCCTTGTGCCGCTGGCGACGAATACGAAATAATTCAATCGAACTCTGATAGATATAGTAATGGACCGCTACGCGCGTCTATGTAGCATACATATAGTTGCATCGAAGTGAAAGTGTCTTGAGGTCACACACGCGCGGCAACGAGAGTCTCCTTTCCTCCACCTGGACGGGCAACAGCACGCGATATTCGTTCCAAACTGATTTCACTCGACAAACGACGATGATGACGCGACGATTAGAACATCTGTATAGGATAGGCGCGAAAACAAAGTCATATTCTGCTTCGACCGCACGAACTGCAGATTCTTCATTTAGATCATCGCGTCTTCGAAGAACAAAAAGAAGGTAAGACATATGGCAAAGCCACACACGCTTGGAGGCGTCGTCCTAGCCATCGCCGTCGATCTTTATTACGATCAGATTTGGTCGCGAGAGGAAGTCCTGCGTCATAATTGATGTAGCTGTCAGGACGAGCGCACAACCGCAGAGATAGTCATATCGAACGTGTTGCACAACGACGACGACGACAACAACAACACGATCGTCTAATATGCATATAAAAACACTAAATATATATGTAAGGAACTCGATTATAATACAGAGGACATATTGTTATCGACGAGGAAAATTCGATCCTCCGTCGTGGTATTGTGTAGCCAATTTACAAAAGAAAATTCTCAAACGTAATCGTTGTCCAAAGGGGGGTAATGGCTCGCGTCTCTCTCTCTCTCTCTCTCTCTCGATCATGCCTAGTAGTGAGCCTTTCGAAACAGCAACAACAACGACAGCGACAAAAAGTTATAAGTGCGCCCCGCGCGAGCGTGTCTTGCCCCGTGGGATCTTTGATTTGAATTTTCTCAGTCATGTGCGCATCATAATCATCTCGAGTTCGCTCGAGAGAGAGAGAGAGAGATATGCTAAGCGGACCATCGCCTAAAGTCTGCCTCACAATAGGAAATATTAGGCTTATTATAAACTCTCCGCCGATTACATGAGCACGGCGATGGCGAACCGAAGCGCGCCTAATCGCTCGTAAATCTCGAGGTAGAGCCCTCGCGCGTGTACATATATATGTGTTATAATATAAATGATATTATAAAACCGCGAGGACTTTAATCGAGGCAAGGTTGCACAAAATCGTCGTTGCTATAGTTTTTTTTTTTTTTTTTAATCGTCGTCGATCGTTATGTATTTCGCGCCACCCAAGAGCTTTTATAACGTATCGCGAAATACCGAGTTATATAGATGAAAATTTGCCTAAAAACATTCCCGAAATTATTCGAGCAAACCGTTGATTATTATATTTTCGACTCGATAGAAACTTTTCTTGGGCTGCGTCGATCGATTCCGAATAAAATATAGTTCATTTAAATCATTTTAGACACTAGCTGTGGGTCTGTTAATGTTTATGAAACTTGTGGGTCAACGAATGTTTTTACGTATTTGTACACAAACGAATATCTACCAAGGTATGAGTATTCAGCTTGAAATAACATGGCATATTATATCCTCTCGTTTAGTGCTTCGATTTATATACAACTATCTTTGATTCACCACTTGCAGATTTTAAGATTAAGGTACGTCGCCATCTAGTGGTGAAAGCCCAAAATAATATTATCGCATTCAAAGTGTTTGAAAACTGTTATGAATTTTTTTAAACTATCTAATTGACATTTTCAGATCATAATATTTTTAACACAATTGTAACAAGAAAATTGCTAAAGACGAATCAATTAATGATAATGTATTTTAAAAAAATTTTAATTAAATAGTCATTTTTTAGCCATTATAGGTCACGATCTCGCACTAATTTCGCTTCGAGTCATCGAACTATTCTGGAATTATCGAGTGTATCCAGGCCAAAATGTACTCGTAATATCCCACTCTCGCAATAATAAGTGATACATCAAACTCGAGACTATTGCAAATTGTGCGCCTCGGCTGCGTTTCCAGCTTTGATCTCAAGATGCAGCAGCCTACTCTACGTCTGCATTATTAAGAGAAAGCCCCGCGCGAGAGAAGGAGATGCACAATAAGATAGATAGAGCTGCTTTGGCGCGCGTTGTACACAGCAATTCGCTCGTACATACTTACACATACGCGGCCAAATGATCATCGGATTCGGAGCCGCGCATAGGTACACGACTTTTTATGGCACCTCGGCGCGTTTCACGGACTTTTACACGCATATTTTCTCGAGTGGCTCGAAAAAACATCGATTCGTCGATGCACAATATAAGTGATTATAAGTTTTCGTATACGATTATTCTTTTTCTTCTTCCTATTGCGATGCGTTTGCGAAAGAATATATAGTTAATACATAGAAATATCATTTGTATATAATGAATGACCATGATCGTATAAACGCAAATTTTATGCAACGCGGCTTTAATGAATTATATAAGCTTTCGTAATCGTAGCGCCCCGGCGAGATACACAAGCGCAGAATCATAATTAGATATATCAAATTTCCGAACGCGCGGCCCCCCGAAATTATCATAAAAACTAATTCTCGGCTCTTTACGTTTTTTTCATCTGTTTTCATTACCGATTTATTTTTTGTAGCGCGAGTGGCTTGTACAATAATTTTCAATTTATAAAAAGTTTACGGCGTATTTCATATTTCTTATTCGTTATTGTAAGTGGTTTTAAAAATGCGCATCGCGATCGCTAATCGACGTTCGTTTATTATCATCGGTTTATTATATTAAAATAATGCTAAAACCCGAAGTGTATAGATTAGCATGAATCTCATGTATTTATATAATAAAATAATAATTTTGACTGGAAATTTATCACCACCGCACCACCGCGCGCATAGACTTTATCACGCGAGATGCATTAATTATTAATTATAAGACTTTCGAAATCGAGCACAAAAGCAGAGGAACAGTACACCACTGTGTGCATAGTGTTTTGAGAAGAGAGAAAAAAGAGGCGATTGCGATTCTCCAATTGCGCTTGAAATCTGCTGCTGCTGCTGCTGCTACTGATTTCTTAATGAGAGATCCACGCGGGCGCTCTCGGCGCGTAGCCATTCATCAAATGGTATAATTAACGCCTCTCTCTGTATATGCGCTCGCTCCAGACAGAGATTATTACACCACTTTTTCTGTGCCAGATATATTATATTCGGCTTGCAATTTGGAAAATCTAGTCGCAAGATTATTTTTTTCCTCTTCTTCATCCACGATATGATATATAAAATTCGAGAAACGACGTTCAAGAACGTGTAATGTACGAGCTCGCGAGAGCTGTCAACTATATACATGCGCTAGAGAGACACTTTGACGCGCGGCGCGTGGGCGTCTTAATCAAAGTGTCGTAATCGCGCGCTCTAAGGATAATCAAACACACACACACACACACTACCGCCACCCTTTGATTACGTCTACGCACACGTGACAAGGCAAATTACATCTACCCGCGTGTATATAATTATTGTGTAAAAATTTTTTTGTCGCGCTGCTTGCGGTCTGATGGCCGATGTGGCAAGTGTTACAATAATAAGTCTCGGTTAAAGCCCGGCTATGTTGTGCCGCGTCAAGTGCAGGTTCTTCTTCTTCTTCGTCTTCTTATCCAGCGAGATTATGTGTATACTTTTTTTTCTTTATTATTTATTTATTTTAAGCCAAGGCTCGTAAAAAGAAAGACAGCGAGAAAAGAGGAGAGCATTAGAAAGAGAAAGGATTGTATAGGAAGGTAAGAGTCGAAAATGATTCTTTCTTTATCACTGCGCGTTACATTATACGAAGAGCTCTGCGCGCCACACGAGGTAAGCAGCTGGCCGCACACTGCACACTCGGTGCAGTACGTTGCGCAAGCGATTATACGCATACGCTCGTAATATGTGGCACGCGCGGGACGCGATTCGATTCGCCTCGTTACAATTCGACCATTATCGTATTTTTTTTTTCTTATGGCTGCGACGACGACGATGTGAGTTATTGGCGAATAAATTTGGTCAGCGTCTTTGATTCACGAGGTGTAAAGGCGATTATATACAGCGCGACGCATCGAAACCTTATGCATTGATGTAGATACTGGAATGTTTACATTCTAAATCTATAAATATTTTAATTTAACTTTATGGAAAATGTCTTATACTTATTCGTGTAATTTGCTTAAAATTAAAACTGTGTAGAATATGTTTTCGATAGTAAAAAAATAAAAGATATTTTAAATCATCAAACTCACCGATGATTCAAAAATTGTAACCGTCGCTGGCCAAGTATCGTTTGGCTCTTGCTTCACCCTGAGGTGAAATCGCTTTAAAAAATAACTCATCGCGAACTTACCAAGTTATACCTAAATGATATAATGTTGCTTTCCATCAATTTCTTGATTATACGCGATTACAATTAATTTTCGTGATATACACTGAAAAATTATTCGAGGCTATACTTGCCTCGAGTTGTCAACGCTGCATCCCGATTTTAGATAAAGACTCTTCTACGGATTGATCGACAACGACTGAAGGCCGTTTCGGCAAATCGACGGGCTAAACTCTTCCTTTCTATATCGAATGTCATTAAAACTGCACCGGATTTGCAATAAAATTGTCTTTCCTCAAGCCGCTCGATTTGTTTAAAATTACGAGCGATATTATATGCGGAAAACATTCAAACGCAAATAGTATATTACTGCCCTAGGCCGCGAAAAACAGAAAAGTCCCAGAGTACGCGTAATTAGTGGCCGAGGCGAAGCCGATAAACACGTGCTCTATGGCTTTCTTTTTCCGCGACATAGGCCTGTATACTATTTTTCATACACAGTGGCCAGAAAATAGCTCTTCTCGTTTTGCGCAGCGGCCGAGAAGTAGTCACTTTCTGGCCGCTGGTATGAAAAGAAATATACATCCCGAACCCTCACGTATATAGTACACACGTGATTTTAGAAATAAAGTTCATTTAGTCATTGAAGCTGTAGGTCATACTTCTGCATTTTTGTCAAAGCCATTACGCAAATTAAAAAAAATATAATTAAAATCTGGAAAAACCAAGTAAATAGGATTTTTCGTAAAATAATTAACGAATCATGACGCTTTTGGTTTCTAATTAAATCTCAACTACACTTTTTTCGTATAATCACTGCGCAGAAATATTCCAAAGAATTACTTCAAACATGCAACAAAAAACAAAGTACAACATTTTTTTTCAATCCAAGAATACAAATAGATCATTAAACTTCATCCTCGTCACAATCGAAACAAATGCAGTTTACTTCCTTACGATTCAATCATGCTATGCGTATTTGTCATTCGTTCCATCTATAGTCTACAAATCCGTAAACAAAAAATTATTCCGCGACATCTCGTTTTCGAGCCAATCACGCGGTGGAGGAGCTTCCAAATCGAAGGAAGCGAAAAATCTCGAAGTAGAAGAAGAGTCGGCCGCGTGGGAATTCGAATCATGTATATCGGGAACTTTCGCAAGTACCTGTGTATTATACACACGGAGACGCGCTAGTAGTGCACACAAACTCGACGGAGCCGAATAACTTACGTGAAAATACCGATCGCGCGCGGTGGCAATATACATCTATAGCTAAAGCCTCGTAAATCACACACTTACACACACACATGCACGTGCGCAGATTTACAGGTAAACTGCGATCGCGTCCACCAAGTATATAGTCTCGAGATTTCACTGCTTTTGCGCACACAGGGGAAAACTATCGACTTTACGCCGAGCGAGAGACACGAGCGAAAGAGAGAGAGAGAGAGAGAGATAGGTACCAAGAGGTCTAGGTCACGGGGACAATTTCCTTACGGTCGCTCGAGCGAGCGGCTGTGTGCGCTTCTTCCCGCGCGCGCATGTGTGTACACACCATGTGCATGGCATGCAGCAGCAGCACAGCTTCGCTATATCCGGATGCAGAGTTTTGAAAGCCATCGCCGTGTTTACAATATTTGCGCGTATACACACGCGCGTGTTTTTATTTATTTTACGTATATTATCTGCGCCGACGCATCGAGAAAGGCTGAAAGTAAAACTTGCCGATCTATCCTTTCGGCCTGCTGTATCTATATGTTTTTTATATGCCCATGAGTATGTGTAGCTGATAATTTGCGCGGAGAGGAGTCTACTTCGAGAGTTGCTTTGCCTATATATTGTATAGCGTTGGAGCCTGAGAATTTCCCTTGATAAGCCCGAAATTTTATGCAGATAGCGCTCGACTCTCCGTGCACCGTATAATCTTCTGTATACACGGACCTAATTCATAATTGTTAACGGACGATAATTAATGGCTTCATATTTAAGCGAATGCGCGATCGATTCGATATTCGTCCTCCTTTACGCTGCGAAGCTGTAAAGTTTCGAGAATGCTAAATATTGTTTGGAACTCGACAATGGATTTATTTGATGAAAATAAAAAGTACGCGAGATTGTCATTTTGACCCCTTTATGTTGTATATAATTTAGTAATATTTTTGTTCGAATAATTAAGTGGCTACTTCTTTTCTTATCTTTTTACCAGCTGGAAGAGCCTATATTTAATTGCTGCGACATTTTATATCAAAATAATTATGTGCTGTAAAAGGTAAGGTTTTGGCTGCATTTAAAAAATTATTTTTTGAGCACGAAGTAAATGGAATCGATTTATCGATTTTACACGTAATAAATAGTTATTTGAAGAATATTTATTTAAATTTGGTTTCAGTTGTGTGAGAAAATTTGATGTAGCTAGCTCATAGAAATTTATCTGATTATCCTTCAAATAACTATTTATTATGCATATAATAACAAACCCCTTCCCTTAATTAATCCGCTTATTAATTGACGGTATGTCTTTTCAAGCTGACTTTTTCATGTCGTACCTTCGATATTGATTTAAAAGTGATAAAAAAACGTTTCTAATGACCTCCAAAAATCCCTCTTTGTTGACCCGACAGATTTTTTCATGAGAAAAGCAAATTATACCCAAAATTAAATAACCGAAAATTTGAGTCAAGCGTGTATTATTATCGCTTTCTAATAACCAATATTTACATGTTGGTAGCAGCGCTACACAACATTACACACGTCGGACCAATTTCAAATCCCAACCGTCTTGACCGAAATTCGAGCAAACGATCAAACGGAAAAATTTTACGGCTCAGTCGCTGAAGCTATATCCTCTCGAACGCAGGTGCGCGTTGGACGTCGTCGCGAAAAAGATAAATATTTCAAATTCTAATTTCGATCCTGTGTCGTGTGCGCAAAACAATAGATATGGATGGCGCATATCAATCGCTCTATCAATGGTTCAATCAATTGTTGAACTTGATTAATTCGGGTGGCCCATTCGATGACTTTTTCGTTTATAATAACTTGTTTCATTTGGATCGCGCATTATCGTTCATCAATGTCAATCGTTATTGCATAGTAAATACTCATACAAGCAAACTACAAAAGTTGACGTTTTTAAGTTCAATTACCGATTGGCGGGACAAATTCTACCGAGGCATATTGATGACTTCGATGGTTGTCTTGTACCGCGAGGAGAACGACGACCTGCCCAACTTGCTGAACATTTTTCACAGGCAACACATCGAGCTTCTTCTTTGCGACGCCATAAATCGCATGTGCGACAATGACTTGGAGAAAGAGATCGGAGAAAAATTCGTCGAACTCGTGGCCAGGACCGGCTACAAGCACGAGCCGGACGCGAACAGGCTAAGCCGCACACCGATACATTACGCGGTCGACAAGGAGCAACTGTGGTGCCTCAAGAATCTTTTCGTAATGTACGACAATTGCGACGTGAACTACAAGGACGGGGCCGGCCTGACGCATCTGCACGCCGCCTGCATGGGGTGCGGCTGCGAGAGCGTCGTCAAAAGACTCTTGGAGCGAGGCCGAGCCGATCCCAATCAAGTTTGGCCGAAAACGGGTGATTCGCCGCTGCATTTGTGTGCGCGCCACGGGCGCTGTGAGTCAGGCAAAATTCTGCTGAGAAATGGTGCAGATCCGAATCCGACCAACAGGGACGGATCGACTCCTCTGCACATCATTTGCGAGAATGAAGATTACGATACGGCGGAGGAGTACTTCCAGATCAACGAAGAATGCGAACGGGTGTTGCTGATCGACGCGAGGGACGCCAAGGGCCGAACACCGCTGCAGCTGGCCGTGGCGAAGCTCTTTCCGGATCTGGTCCAATTGCTCTTGGACAAAGGCGCCGATCTCGCGACGTTCGCCTTCCCTTCCGTGGAGCAGATCAGCGATACCTGCGAGTATATGAAAGTGGAATACGAGGATTCGTGGAAAATCAAAATGTCGGCTTGCCTGATGGCCTGCGCCGACATGCTCGAACGAAGAGGATACGTATTGACGTACGCGGACGTCCTGACGATCATGGAACTGTTCGAGCGGGAGGGACTGTTCGAGAAGCGAGGGAACAATGTCGCGCATCCCACCAACTACAGCGAGGAGTTCATGGCGAAAGCGAAAACGATAAAGCGCAGGGACACGTCGCTCTACGACCTGCTCGTGCTGGACCCCGAAGAAGCCAGGCGGCGATTCTCGTTCCAGGACTACGAGTTCCTCGCGGATGGCGAATTCCACGATCTACCCCGAGAGTTCGTGGAGACCTGCAGTAAGCACCTGTCCGAAAAATTGTCCAAGCGGTACTTCGTGAAATGGTCGGAGGAGGATATGTACCAGGTGCTGAGGCAGCGACTCCTCATCGAGCTGTGCGCGAAGATTCTCCAACAGATGTCGAACGAGGATATATACAACGTTTGCAAGGCAGCCAAGCGCCAGAGAGACGAGATAGGACAAATTTTCCAGGAGCTTGCCAGGAACGCGGGACCGAGAAGATCGCAGAGGATCAGAAGAGCTCCGGAAAGGCTTCAAGTTGGCTTGTGATCGCTCGCGATCGCGACAGGTTCTCACGTTATTTTCGGCTTACGAAATTCGTAACGAAAATGAGCGAGAAAGATATTATATTTTTGTAATATATTCTTTTGTAATATATATTTTTGCATAATTTTCATAGCATTTTTATGAATAAATTTTAACGAACGAACTTCGATTTTTCAATCTTGATAATCACCCGATCGTTTGAAGTAAAGTACGAACTGTGGATTTATAACCACGACATCTTATCGAGACTCTCGAGTTATCCATACAAACGTCAAAAATATTAATATCATATTAAAAAATAAATTGAAAAAGTTCAAACACTTGAAAAAAAAAGTCTGCGAATAATGCAACAGCTACTTTTTGGGCCGCAAATCGACTCTCGAGAAAGAAATCCTTTTCTGCTACCTCAACTGTGAAACGTCGCTCTCGAGGACGGAAAAATTATTATATACGTAAAGGAAGAAAAATTAAATAAATAAAAAACTTAAATATTAAAAAGTGCTATACTCCCAGCACTGATGCGGCAATTTTCCGGTGTCTGTGGTTTCCGAAAAAAAAATTACACTGAAATTTTCTAATGGAGAAAAAAAGATTATACGCGCACCACCGCAGAGCTTAACCTTGGTACTTGAAAATTCGCGCATCGTTATTTAGAGTATAAATTAAAATAATTTCAACGCACTTAATAGTAATTAATAGCTATCCGTAGAAAATCGTATCATCCGAGCTCAGAATCCATCGCGAAGATAATTTTTTTTTTAATCTACGAGAATCACACGTAATAAACTGCCGAGTATAAGTAAATAGTGGCTCGTGCCTCGCCATTATCTCGAATGGGTGTTACCGCGTGCCCGATGCGCTCAACCAACAGTTTTACACAAGCCATTTACGTTTGTGTACGTACAACACACGGAAAGCATCGATCATCCGTAATAATACGCGACACGACACGAATAATCGCTGTCAACGATGTCGTCGTTTGTCAAAAATCCCATTTGCCCGTGTATACATAAGAGAAGAAAAGTCCGATCCCATCGCAGCGACTGTACTTGGTGTAATTTTCGCGATACGTAAAAGTGTACACGCCGCTGTACTTTTTATACTCGCTGCTGCATATACATAGATATAACGGCGGTGTACAGTCAGTCGCGGTGGCCTCATCTCTCTCTCTCTCTCTCTCTCTCTCTCTCTCTCTCTCTCTCTGGGCCGGCTCATTGTATGTTGATCAAGATTGAATAACCGTAAATGCGCGCGCGCGCCTGGTTGGTAGTAGGTACACGATTTTCTGGATAATAACACCTCTATTTTACCCATATTGCACATGCTGAATTGAAAAGGACGTTTTAGCCAAGCGACACACACGCAGCGGCAATCCTTTACACACATACACACTTATACACGTGTAAAGCTTCATGCCTCGCCTATTTAAAGTCAGCTGCTGCTGCTGCTGCTGCTGTGTGTCTTATTTTCTGATCTCGTCGAGCTGTCTCTCTCTGTGAATTCGCCTTTCGCGAATTTACCCGCGCATTAGAATATTCAAATTTTTTCCGTGTAGTACACGCGTCGTGGGTATTTTACATTGAATGAATTATGCCGAAGAGCCGCGCACGATCTAATCCTTATATTACGAGCTCTTCAAATAATTTTTTTTTACGACGCGTGTCATAATTTCGCTGTCGCAAGTTTTTCGTGAATACAGCAAAAAAAAAGAGGGCAAAAAGTATATAAACCGTATATACATGCAATCGAAACGATGGTATATAATTTGCCCTTTCAGACGTCGTTTTAAATTTTATCATCGACGATTAATATTATTTATTATGATTGTATTTGGTCACGATCGCGCGCGTATCATGTATATGTTATTGTATTATGTTGAGACGAGTGTCACAATTTACGCGCGAGAGAAAAGAAAGTCAAATATAATAATACAATATAATAACCGGCGACGCGCGGCGAATTATCATCGGAGCAATTCGAGCTCGGCGACTCTTCATCTGATAACGATTTTTTTTTTGTTTATTCAAGTCGGAACGACAATTACAAATATTTCTATAAGCATGTTGACTTATAGAATTATTTAGACTTTGCCACTTGCAGATTTACAGGTATGTAGGTATTAGCCATCTAGCGGTGAAAGAGTGGTATTATCTTACTAAACGTGATTAAAAACTGATCTACATTTTTTGAAACAATTAAATTGTCATTTTTAGACAATTGAAAATGCGCTTACTATTTTTAATATAATTTTAACTCATAAATCACCAAAAACAAGCCAATTAAAGATCATGTATACATCATTCTCACCGAGCATTTACATTCGAATTACACACCGGGGCGACGAGCGATTACTTCTCACGCGTGTCCGCGTCCGCGTGTATACGCGTTAAAAAAAAAAGGTTGGCGTTATTTAGGGAAAATATTTAGCACCGCGGCGCGCGTTGTGTCAGCTGAGCAACAACAACGGCAACGAAAAAAGGCTACATAGCCCAAGACAATAGGTGTCGGGGATATATTTATACATAAGCTGTGTGTGTGTGTGTTGCTCGAGAGTCGTGTGCTGCCGGCGGCGCTATACTCCGCGTGCAGCGCACCGAAAGTCAAAGAAAGAAAGACAGACCGAGAGAGAGAGAGAGAGAGGATGAATTTTTACGCAATAAGTGGAGGCGAGTTGCACTTCCGCTCGGCGACGGTGCGAACACGAGGATGTATAGCATACGTACAGCAGGACTCTCGGTGTACATTATACTATATATAGTATAGTATATATAGCTATATCCTGACGCGCGAGAATCGAAACGAGCTTCACACGCCGAGGCAAACATATATATGTACATTTAATGCCATGCGCGAGTACGAGTGCGGGTTCGAGCGTCGTTAATTTGCAAGTGCACACATACACACACGCTACTTTATAGGCGCACCCCGGTATTTTAAACGTGTTCACTTTTGCAGTAGCAATTTTTTCTCGTTAGAAACCAGTTTCTCTCGTACGATTCGCTGATACGGAGGACCAATTCGATACTTGCATATTCACAAATTAATTAATTAGGCCGATTATCTTTCTAATTAGATCGAACAATTACAATTTTCCCAAAAACTATTGTTCGTAGCGATTTATTTTCGCGCGCGAGACTTGCGTCTCGTCCCTCCGGCTAAGAATTTCGACAGATTTTACTTAAGATAATAAATTTTGAATTTCAAACAACCAATAAAAAGAGACTCGAGTGTAGTTACGCAGACCCTGCACAGGCAAACTTTGTGTCTCGTAAGGCTGTTGTGGAATTTTAATTCTTCTCTTTAAAGGATAACACCGATTTTTCACGGTGCGCAGCATTAGTCAACCGTATATTGCTCAATTTATATATAATACAAAATTACGAATAATTTCCTCTCCTCGGCAAAAAACAATTTCGGAGTCGAAATACATACACGAGACTGCGGAGATAAGCCCATAATAATAATGAATCTTTTATAAAATACGAT
The DNA here is from genome assembly GCA_902732785.1 of Trichogramma evanescens. NCBI lineage: Eukaryota > Metazoa > Arthropoda > Insecta > Hymenoptera > Trichogrammatidae > Trichogramma > Trichogramma evanescens. The sequence goes on along the minus strand of CACVKI010137127.1, from coordinate 60,306 downwards.
CGTACCTATGAGTTTACACGACGCAAATTAAAATAACTCATGTCACGTGTGCAGTTGCGATCGTAACTTTCCGAAGGGGTTAGCTCGAGACACTCTTCGCAACACACGCGAACTCGTCGACTGTATTCTCTTATTATATACAGTTAAAACGCACATCGCTGTCATCAATCTTACTCGCGCGCGCGAAGCATCGGTCAATTTTCCCCATCCGATCCGATCGATCGATCGATCGTCGGCTAATATTACGCGTGTCGTGTTGTTGTGCAGCAAAATTTCGTAGTGTGTATATATAGAGATATTAGCCGCGAGGTACACACACACACACATACACATCTAGGCATGACAGTACGAGATACAGGCTCGAGGCTAAATTTTTAACGTCAGTTGTGCAATTATTACAAACGCGAAATAAAGGGGGAGAGGAGCAGGAGGAGGCCCCGTCACTGCACACAAAACTATCCGTTGCGCGCGCGCAAGAGAGAGAGAATTAGCGATTTTGCGCGCGAGAGCTTTCCTAAGCAAGCGAGCAAGCGCATGGCTTCGGGTCCCTTTGTCCGCTTTCTCTGTGTGTGTATGGCCACGGCGCACAGTTTCATAAGTTATTTCGAAGCGATCAAATTTCTACAGAGGTCCCCCTGTTGTTGTTTGTTGGTGGGTGCTCAAAATTTAAATAACTAAACGATCGGTATGGGAGATCGGTATATGAACGAGAGTTCCTAGTGTGTGTGGCAACTGCAGCCACCGATTTAAAATATGATGGGCACTAATACGAAAATACTTCCTCGTATAATACCGTCGAGGTGTCGTCGAAATAAATGCGCCGAGGCTTTATCATGTTCCGCCGCGGAGAACAACACACCGCGCATATAGCTGAGAGACTCGAGACGTACGCGCGATGTTCAATTGAAAGGTGATAACACCTTTCACCGCACACACATGTATTTTCCTATGTGTATAATAATCATCGCCGCCGCCGCCGTCGTCGTAATCATCATTATTTTTCTCCTTCGTTATTATCATCGCATATATGTATTATGTACTTTTTATCATAATTATTATGCAATTATCCGTGTGCGGTGTCACATGAAAATTTAGATTTAATGCTCTGAGGAAGCAGCCGAGAGTAGAATATCTTTATGATAATTTGATTGACGCGCGCGTTATAGGTAGTCGCGAGCGATCGATCGTTTTAATTTTTCATTCTGGAAGGGTACCAGGCAATTCGAAAAAGTAATCAGTGAATTATTTGAGCTAACGATTTCAACTAAGGAAATGATGAAATTAGAGTAAAAATAAAATTTTTAAATAGGTTTTTCGACTTTTATCGAAAAAAAAAATCCACTCAAAAATTATTCTGCCCTTTAACTATATTAAAAAAAAAAAAGGAATTAATCTATAAAATGCAGGAACTTACCGATTTCTTATGCACAGAGAGAGAGAGAGAAATCCAACACGCGCAGCGACGAGAACGTATATCACACTACTTAAGGACTCGTTATGTCAGACTATATGGATATAATATAGCCGAGGCAACGAGTCTCACGTCGATGCTTAAAAAAAAAAAAAAAAGAAGATATATCTCGCCCGCGTGAGCTTCTTTATTTTTTCCTTTCTTGTCGTCGTTGTGTGTTCGTTGTTGTCTTGAACGATGGGAGTTGCACGCGCACACGCGTTGGATTATGGATTATTGTATATTATGAGAAAAACGCCCGCCCAACACAATATATCGTATTATAACCAAGTATAATAGCGCAGGTGCCAACGCACACAATCGCGTGTGTGTGCTCACGAGTCGTGGATATCGACGGTGAACAACAACAACAACAACAACAACAATAACCAGCAACGAGCAGTCAAAGTGGCGCGCGAAATTGAACGCACAAACAACCAGAAACGACGGCTTGTTATATTACCGAGAGTACTTGCGCGGGTGTGAGCAGAGACGGGCTTCGGTACGGGAGCCGCTGCTGCTGCTGCTGCCGAGAAAGTCAGCCCGAGCAGAATTGCTGGGAACATCTTCGCCGGCTCGAGCTTTATATAGGCGAACTGCTACTACCTGGGACCTCCCCCCGCTCTCTAGACCCCATATAATGCTGCGCGCACACACACACACAAGTATATAGCGAGGTATACCTTTTGCACGCTGCAGTGCGAAAGAAAGAGAGAGTGAGATGATAGTGGACCCCGACCATGTACTCTTCTAGTCCTATATATAATATATATATAATACAACGTACCGAATGCACATCGGAGCCTGTGCGTGTGTTTTTTCGCGCGTCTCCCACCAACAACTACCCGCCGACGACGACGACGACGATCCTGACAATTGGCTGCAGCGATCTCCTGTACTATGTGCGCGCATACATTACACAGAGGCGACCTTCCCATCGGAAATCTCGATGTTTCCTTCTGATTTTTCGAACTTTTGTTTGTAATTTTTCGAAAGCTCTCGCAACGAAATCGAAACTTATAGGTTCTAATTGTCAAGCTCGTTCGAAGCGCCCACCTCTCTCTCTCTCTCTCTCTCTCTCGCAGAAGGAAATTTTTGACACCTTCGCAGCTCTGCGAGCGAGCTCTCACTTTTTAAACTCATTCGTACTTGCATAATTGAACGCGAATTGAGTTAATGGGTGACGCGAGAAGACGCGGATGATGATCCGCGCGCTCATCGCTTTCCATTAATTTATTGCCTACTGCTGCACACGGTTTTATCTATATGCGCGCGATAATTCGAGTCTCTTCTGGCCATTACGCTTACAACATTTATAAGGATATAATGGCGCTTTATATGGTATTTTTTTAATCGACTGCGCTGAATTTTCGCTTATCGCGCTCGCATTTGGTTTTATACTCGTCTTATCAGTTTCTTTTTTATGGTGAACTCGCACGAACGTTCAATCTTACTCAACTGCAACTCCCAAAAATTTTGTTCGAAAGAGAGACGTATCCTGCAAGTTAAATGTTTAAAAATCGGTAACTTCTTGTAGATTTCTTCTGTAAATTAGAATAAAAAAAAATTAATTAAGTGATATTCAAATCAACTATTAATATGTTAATCGGTCATGGGAAGTGCTCTCCAACTCGAGTAAATTGTATATACAAACGCACGGATGAAAAAGATCGCGACGCGGTGATAGGCATTAGTTCGCGCGTAAACGCGATGTTAATAATTATCAATACAAACGATCAATGTTCATTAATAACTTGGTTAAATAATAATAAAATGCTATTATTTGTTTCCTCTCTTACCTCCGTTACATACAAAGCGTATATATAAGAAAATCGCTGATGATTTAGCGATGCGAGCATATATGTATGGGAAGTCCGTCAGCTGCTGTATACGCGCGTGAGCGCTCTATTCTCGCTATATGGACAATCGAGAAAGCGCCATAAACAATTCGCTGCCGATCTTAACGATCTTTGAAGGAGATTCGAGACTTTGACTGCTTCATGTTCTCCGACGACGAGCGGCGCGGGGGAGGGAGGCCGAGCATCAATCTTCGATATCGAGCGAGCGACACACAACACGATTTCCGCGTTCGCGTTGGAAAACGCGCGCGACGCTGCTTGCTCGAAGCTAAGCTTTTATTTCAAATTGCCGACCACCCGTCTCCCTTGCACGTCTAGTTTTCAAAAAATAGAAATTAATATAAAATTTGGAAGCAACATACTTTTGTCACTTCTGTAAAGATTATACTTTCAAAGAAAATTTATAGCTTCATTTGAAAATTATTATTATATACTTTGCCGAAACTCGGCTAGTCGGTAAAGTAGCTATGCAGTGCTGTAAGTAACTTTTTCAATGCGAGTATAAACTTCATACATATGCCATAAACCTATTAGGGTAACCGCACCAGTGAATGACCGAGTTGTTGTTTTTTTAAGTTTTGAAGAACAAGAAAAAATAAATGATTGCGACTAAAAAAAACTAAATATATCATTGCATAGTTAATTAAGAGTTCAATCAATTGAAAATATCGAAAATCATTTTAGCATGAATATTATTAAAAATTGTGATTTAACGTGTCACCCCGATAACGCCAGTTAATCACCACTTCCAGAAAACATCTCCATTGAATGACCGGTGGACGTCCAGTGAATGACCGATATATTATCGCACGACGTTTTTACAAAATTAAACATTACCATTCGTTTAGATAATCAATACTATTCGTAAATAACTGTTACTAGTTCAGTAGTGGTCGAATCAGTACTGATTGAATAAGTTTTATTTAAAAATTAATACAAATAGATTAATAACAAACTTGACCTGTATACTATTGTATTCTCAATAAATCGGTCACTTACTGGTCGTACATCTTGTAGCTTGGTACCAGTGAATGATCCGCAATCGTATGTATACAATTATGTTCATTTTGCCACCTGCAGATTTACGGATAAAGACACTGGCCATCTAGCGGCGTAGGCTTAAAGTGGTACTATCATACTAAAGAGGTTGAAAACCGATCTAAATTATTTGAAACAATTATGGTCAAGTGTGTGTATCGCTTCAGAAGATATTTACAGAACATTTTTTTAACTTTATGCTTAATTCATATCAATGTGTAAAAGTGAATATTTTTCTCGAGTATTTGAAAACTCTCTCTTTAACGCTCGCAATTGTTGCTCGATTAAACGTAAACAAATGGACACACGTATGTACTCGGCTCGAGTTTACCGTAATTTTAAATAGCTTCGCGCGCACGATCACACTCTACGTAGATCGTAGCGTAAGTGTATATTCAGTTTACGTCTCGTCGACGCAGCCCAAACAGCTAGAGGAAAATCGCGTCGACCGTAGCAAGTGATTCTCGCGATCGAAAATATTCAAGTGCGCAGAGACAATGTCAGATTCCGAGAGTTCCGATCGCGAGTTCGACGACTCGAACGTGACTTCCGATCGAGAAATCGGAGATTCGAGAAGAAGTGAGGACGAGTCCGACGAGATCTCCGACGACAAAGCTGTCACGAGCAACGTAGGGCCCGAAGAGCCCGAGGAAGGCGACGAAGGTTTCCCCGCCGAGGACGACAAAAGCGACGATGAAAGCGAAGAGGACGAATTCGAAGGCGCGGCTGGTTTCGGAGACTATTACCCGGTGGGCAAAGTCGAAATAGGTGACCTCGGCAAGCCGACCGTCGAATCCAGTGAAAGCTCCGACTCGTCCAGCGACGATTCCGATTACGAGCCACCCTGCGAAATCGAAGAGAGCATCGACGATAGGGCCGAGAGCTACGACGCGGACAGGGTCGACATGGGCAGCGACTTCGGGAGAAGCGACGACGCGGACAGCGACGACATGGACGGCGACTTCGGGAGAAGCGACGACGTGACCTCGGAGAACTTCGGGAGCGGCGATCCTAGCGAGAGCGACGAGTACGGCGAAAGTTCCGATTGCGACGATAGCAGGAACAACTCGGGGATCGATTGAGACAATTCTCGAGCGACGAAAGTTGACGAAACACATCGAGGGCCAACAGCCAGCGAGACGTCAGTGATTATTTGGTGCGTGTGTTTGGCGAGACCAGCGAAGGAAGGCCTGCGCTGTGCGAGATAATGTATGCGGAATAGCTGCAATTTGACAAAAATAATAATTGTAAAAATTTTTGCTTCGGTACAATGTGCCAGAATAAGAACGGTAATAATTTTGCTTCCTTGGTATAATGTTTCGACAGCTTATCCAAGTCTCTTTGTTTATCATCGAGCGTTGACAATTGTTATGAATAAAAAAAAAATTTCTTGGTTTTAATCTTTCAAGCTTCAATCTTACTTCTGTTTTATTTCATCATTAAATTATAATAGCTTTGAAAATCGTTGGTAATGAAACAAAAATGTAAGTTCGGTTTATATTATACTACGGAAAAATACTATCTTACACAAGTACCAATGTATCCATTCATACACAAGGAACCGGATCTGCTATGGTAATTCATGCCTCAGAAAAGTAACCACGACGAGCAGATGCTATTATCAAAGCAATCGACATAGTAATTAGGCTGCCGCGAATTAAACCGCGAGATTTTAGCGCACTCGGCACGCGATGCGCGAGTTGATATTACAGCAAGGGCTGCATAGATTTTTCCATAATTCATGTACATAATTTTTGAATTTCTATCAAAAAGTTGAGAAGATATTCGGCAAAGTTTTAGTATCCATTATTTCTAATTATTTTCACGTAAGTCGAGTGTGAATTCGTGAAAAAAGCAACAAACTAGCGCAATAATTTTAGGTCTTGTGCCTCTCGTTGTTTCGCGGGCTCATTGAGTCTTTGTGACGTCTCTTCAGCCTCGGGTTAGTCGTCTATCTGTCTATATGGTATTCTTGTCTTATGCTCGGTCAAACGTAAACAAACTCTTCTATACCGAACTTTTCATTTTTGAAAGGTAGTACTGACTTAGAACACGTTACAAAACAGCAGCTTGAGCAACAGAAAAATATCGAATCGACTGTAGCAAGCGATTTTCGCGATTAAAGTCAAAAATATTTCGAATAAAAAGCGATCTGGGTTGAGTGCAATTAATAAGTACGCAGAACAATGTTCACGGTCGACAACCCCCGGTACAGATACACTTACGTTCTTAAGCGAAAAGAATTAGAAAGGTTAAGGAATTTGGGACCATATGTCAATTGGATAATTGAAATAGAGCGAGAGAAATTTTTCAATCAACTTGATCGTTTAGTCGAAGATTGGGATGTCTATTTTCCTGATCTTAATAGCATTTTTCAACACGAAGAAATGGATTTTCTTCTCATCCAGGCAGCAATTTTAAAGTCATATGCAGGACTAGAATTCATCCAATTTGTAGTTCGCACCGGCTACAAGGATAGATTCGACGTTCCCGAAGACGGCAACAATCCACTTCTGCTGCGTCGCAATACAGCAATACATCATGCAGCTAGAAGCGGATCATTGAAATGGAAGCACATAGTCGAACATCTTTTTGAAATATACGACAGGTTCGACGTAAACTACGTCGACGAGTTGGGTCTCACTCACTTTCACGTCGCCTGCATGGTTAAGAATTGCGCAAACGTCGTCCAAAAATTCCTCGAGCGAGACCAGGTCGATCCCAATCTCGTTTGGCCGGAAACGGGTGATTCGCCGCTGCATTTGTGTGTGGGCCACGATTGCAGTGAGTCAGCAGTGATACTAATGAGAAGTGGCGCGGATATGAATTTAACCAACGACGGAGGACAGACCCCTTTGCACATCATTTGCCAGAACAACAAAAGTTATACTTATTTTTATACCCTCTCCGATCGCGTCGGAGAGGAGACGTTTATCAAGATCACTGAAGATTTGAATCAGCCGGTGCAAGTCGACGCCCGTGACAAGTTGGGTAGGACACCGCTGCAATGGGCCGTAGCGAATCTCTTCCCGCGAATAGTCGATTGGCTCTTGGATCATGGCGCTGATCTGTCCAGCTTCGTTCTTCTCCCAGAGGACGATTTCACCGCGAGATTTGACCCAAATGAAGATAATTCGAGTTATTTTAAATTGGGCATAGCGTCTGGTGCACTGACCATCCTGGAGAGTCTCGAAAAAAGAGGATACCAAGTGGACGATTACGCCCTGATAATCATGAAAATTTTCAGTAGGCTTAGCTTGTTCAAGAAATCGACGTACGTGCAAACTCGTTGGTACGATGAAGAAGAGTTTGCGAGCCTAGCGAAACAGTGGAACGTTTTGCCAAGGATCGAATACGATGAGAAAATTTGGGGGTTCGAGTTAGAGAGAGAAATGAATGAGATAGCGATGACTCCGAGTATGTCGTTCTACGACCTGATTCTTTTGAGACCTGAAGAGGCGGCGCAAATACTCACGTATCGGGACTACAGTGATATTGATAGTTTGACACGATGTCGGAGGGTCCCCAGAAATTATTACGAGGATGTCATGCTGCATCTATACGAGAAAGTACTGAGAGGATTTTTCCGACGATGGGCCCTGGATTATTTCTACGAGCTAATCCGTTATCGGCTGCCTATCCTCTGCTGCGAAAAAATCATCGATCAGCTAATGAACGAAGATCTGTGTAATATTTGCTTCGCGGCAACAGGACAAGATCCTTATTGATGGTTTATCTTTATTTTTTCAACCATCACTCGAGATAATGAAAGTAGTTTAAACTGTACTGAGCATGGCTACAGCACAAAAAATTCATAAATTTAAAAACTCGAGCTTTGACATAATACGTTTGCATGAAATAAGTTATTAAAATGTTTTGTTGGTATATTGTTTTGTCAGCTTTTCAAAGTCGCTTTGTTTTTTAATGAGTGTTGACAATTTGAATGAATAAAATTATTGAATTCCTTTGTTTTTTGGACTAGAAATTGTTTGTTTTTTTAATTTTATTTCAGTTTTCCTATTTTAATAAAACTTCAGGCTTTCGAAATAGGTTGAAATAAAATGAATCACTCGAGATAACTAGAATAGTTTAAGGAGACCTCCTCCAAATTGAAAAAAAAATGTTTTTTGAAAGATTTGTTTTTAATATAATAAAACGACGAATCTTAATTAAACTTTTGATACATACTTTATTGACCTTATACTACATAAAAACAATTTTTTATAATTTTTTACTTTCCAGTGTCGTCTGCTAAAATTACAGGAGGCCCTCCGTATCCGCGAGTTCAGTATACGCGAATTCTATATTCGCGGTGTTTATCCGACGTGTAACACAATTTTTTGGTTAACAAACTCTTTTGAATGATCCTATGATGTCGCGTAGTCTTCAATTCAAAAATAATTGTGACGTGGCATTGAATCCGTATAAAGAGTTGTATAAAGACATGGTTCGGCGAACAAAACAATCCCGTATTACGAAATATGTTGAAAAAATCGAATAAATTAAATATTTTCAAAAATTTAATATTATTGTGATTCATTTATTCGCGGATTCTGTATTCGCGAGGTTTTTCAGGTCTCTAACTACCGCGAATATGGAGGGCCTCCTGTATTTCAAAAAACACGAAAAAACCACGGTTGGAACGATTAACAAAAAACCATTAATTTTATCGTCCTGAGATGTTAACGCAATAAACTGCTCGTGTTACTGCTCAGAATGAACTAGAATGGAAACGATTGACATAATATTTTTGGAGATATAAACAATTTTCGAAAAAAAAAGTTCGATTTTCGAAAAAACGCCGCCATTTCTTTACTTCTCAACCAATGTTTTTCATTCTAGTTCTTTCTGAGCAATAACACGAGCAGTTTATTGTGTTAAAATTTCAGGACGATAAAATTAATGATTTTTTTGTTAATCGTTCCCGCCGCAGTTTTTTCGTCTTTTTTAAAATAATTTTAGCATACGACACGGGGTAGTAAAAAATTATAAAAAAAATAGTTTTTATGTAGTATAAGGTCAATATATTATGTATAAAAAGTTTCATTAAGATTCGTCGTTTTATTACACTCGGCAACAAAATTATCGCAACAAAAAATGTCATCGAAATTTTGTCGATTTTCAAATGCTTCTATCTTGGGCTATATTTATCGTACTGACACGGTTTTTTTTAATTTCTTAGAAATTTTGTCCTCTTTAAATCCAGATATATTACGATAAGATTCGAGTTAATGTACAGTTACCAGCAGTATTTGAGCGCATGCTAAAAATGCGCTGACTTTCATATTTTCCAAGTTATTTAACTCGACTTCGGTGTTTTGGTTGGACATCCGCATTGAAATTTCTGCCGATCGACGCTTATACTTCAGATGATGAAGACCCATAAAACAGTACGAAGTGGATGCAATTTAAAAAAAATCATCAATATGAAAACTCAAGCTATTACACAAATGATAAAATAAAGTGATAATGACCAACGAATAGTTCTCAAGGGCACATATATCAACTACGCAAAATGAATCGGAAGAGCTTCGGTAATTCAGTGCACCAGTAGAGTAGCCACGACGAGACGATGCTGCTTTTCAAGTTAATTATCCATTATATTTTGGCAGCTGCTAATTAAACCGCGAGATTTTAGCGCACTCGGCACGCGATGCGCGAGTTGATATTATAGCTCGGGATTTTCAAATCTGCGCAATTATTCATGCAGATAATTTTTAATTCCGATGTCAAAGTTCATCATTTTTCAAGTGGAACTTCTTAACATGCGAAAAGTGTAGAAAACTTAATCCATGAAGAAGCAGCAATAATTTCAGGTCGTGTGCCTCAGCTCGTTATTTCGCGGGCTTATTCAGCCTCGGGTTAGTCGTCTATCTGTCTATATGGTACTCTTGTCATGTGTTCGGTCAGACGTAAACAAATCGGCTACTTTGAACGGTAGTACCGACTCAGCCGCAGCTCGAGCAACAGAAAAATATCGCATCGACCGTAGCAAGTGATTCTCGCGACGAAAATATTGAAACATTTTCTTTCGCAATTGTGCTGCGTGTAATTGAGTACGCGAAACGATGTCCGAGTCCGGCGACGAGTCCCCCGAAAGCGTCCATACCGACAGCGACGAGGAATCCATCGAGAGCGTCCACAGCGACGACGACGACGATGTCTCGGACATCGAAATCGAGGAGGGCGACGATAGCGACCAATTCATGCACACCGCGAGCGACGAGGACGAAGAGGCCCTGACCAACGAAAGCGACTTATCCGCCCGAAGTTTGCTCCAACGCGAGTCCTACTTGGGCAAGTCCCTGAGTATGATAATCGACGAATCCGACGTAAGTTTCCGCAGCCAGAGCTACGACGACGAATCCTACGAAAATTTCTTCGCCGACGACGCGCCGGACGACGGCAACAGCAACGAGCACGAGGAGAGCTTCGATTACGGACAGAAAAAGTTGGACACACTGATGAGCCTGCGCGAGAAGGTCAATTGGGAGATCGAGGAGGAGCGAGTGGAATTTTTCCTACTGATCGATCACCGCATGACAAATTGGCTGGAGCTGCCCGAGCTTCCCGATCTGCGCAACGTCCTCCAGCGCGAGGAGATGGATTGGCTTCTGGCGCACATCGTCTCCCACATCCAGTACTTCAATCAAGGAAGGGAGTTCATCGAGTTTGTGGTTCGCACAGGCTACAAGGACAGGATCGACGTTACGAAAGAAGGCAAAAATCCAGCGCTGCTGCTGCGTCGCACCACGGCGATACATCACGCGGCCAAGTGCAGACCCTCCGACTGGCGATGGATGGTCGAGCAGCTCTTTGAGATATACGACGAATTCGAGGTGAACTACGTCGACGAGTCCGGCCTCACTCACTTGCACGTCGCCTGTGTGATCGACCACGGCGAAGTCGTCCGAAAATTCCTCGAGCTCGGCCAGGATCCCGATCTCGTTTTGTCGGAAACGGGCGATGCGCCGCTGCACTTGGCTCTGTCTCGCGGCCACCGGACGTCGGTCGAATCGCTGCTGAGGAGCGGCGCCGATCCGAATCGGGCCAACGAGGAGGGATCGACTCCTCTGCATATTATTTCTCAGAGAAAAAGCAAAGACGACGGCTCGATGAAGCTATTCTTCGAGATCCTCGATGACGTCCGGAAGACGGTGCAAATTGATGCGCAGGACAAGCGGGGCAGGACACCTCTGCAGTTGGCCGTGGCGAATCTCAAGCCGCATACGGTCGAGACTCTGCTCGATCGAGGCGCCGATCCGTCCACCTTCGTCGTTTCCATCGAGAGGCTGGTGAACGACTTCGCTGTCCAGTGGTACGAACGCGCCGACCTCGATAAATTGAGCATAGCAGCCGGTGCACTGGCCATCTTCGAGAGTCTGGAAAAAAGAGGATACAAAGTCGAGGATTACGGCTCGATCGTCACGAAAATCTTCGGTAGGCTCGAGTTGTTCAAATATTCGGAGCATCTTCGAACTCGCGACAACGACGATTGGTACGACGACGAGGAGTTCGCCAGCCGAGCCAAGGGAATAACGATCTTGCCGAGCATCAAAGTGTGGACCTACGACGAATCGTCCGAGTTGGCGAGAGAAACCGACTCCAAGGCGATGTCGCTCTACGACCTGATCCGACTGTCACCCGAGGCGGCGGCGACGATGTTCGAGTATCGGCACTACTACGACTGGGACAAATCGTTCGCCGGGTTCCCGAGAAAGTACGAGATCTTGGCGACGGCCCACCTGCGCGAGACGATGTCGAGACGCTGCTGCGAAAAAATCATGGGCCGTCTGATCGACGAAGAAGTGGCCGATGTTTGTTCGGCGGTTACGGGCCAGAGCCCTATCGATTTTATCATATGATAATGATTGTAGAAAAACTCGCGAGCTTTGGACGTAATACACTCGTACAGAAATTCTGTATTCAACAAATATTCGAAATGAAATAACAATAATTGAATTAATTAATTTGCTTGAATTAAAAAAATTTCGTTCGTGTTTTCAATTTAATTATTTTCCATCCATCGCCAGAAGAAAGGAAACAAACGTACACATACAACAGCAGTGGCTCATTGTGTGCGTATACATAGCAGATCGAGAATCGTTGTTCAGTCCTGCTACATACAGCCGAGATAGAAGTAAATACCACACGATTAATTATGTTTGTCCATCTTCGTTCGTTTCATTTGAAAGTTTATAGCCACGGTATTGGCGATTATTTCACTCGATAATAGTCTCTCTCTCTCTCTCTCGTCGCGAGTAAAAAGACACGGACTTTCGATGCTTGTATTATACACGCGCACGCAGGAGGCAGTGAAATATAAGAGGGTCTTCGGTATTGTACAAAAAGGACAGCTCCTCGTATACGTCTTAGAGTACGAAATGTCTTTCACGCCATGATAACTCGCAGCAGAGAGAGAGAAACAAATGACCGAACGTTTTCGTTGCGCCTCTTCAATCTTTGCGCGTATAATAATGCCTTGTGTATAGCGGTGCACACAGCACAGCGCAGGAAGGACGCGAACGCGTATATACCACTATTCGAGACATTTCGTCACTGCGTGTATAGTGTAAGCGCGGCACGCACAGCTCGTTGAACTCTGCAAGTTTAGAAAAAAAACAACAATGAATGCACATCGTAGTGGCTCTGGCATTGTGCGAGGTGTAGTGTGTAGATATACGTCATTACTTTTTCGTCAAAAAAAAAGCCGAGAAAGTGCGAGTGTATAAGTAAGTATATACAAGCGAGTCAGGGAGAGGATAAAAATGCGTCGTGCTCGCGAATCGATCATTGCGTTTTGCACCTATAGTACCGGAAATTGAATATTTCATTTACTCTGAATCTCGAGCCGAAAAACTATACAATGTGACTGTGTTTTTTACGTAAACGACATTTGATATTCTAATTATTATGATAAAAACTGACACCAACGTAAGAATCATATATACTTATCTTGAAATAAATGCAAAACGGAGAGTGTAACGCGCACCCGACGGATAACACAGCTTACAGAATCCGTGGGTAGTAGTAGCTTTCTTTATAAAGCCCCAAAAGCAACGGATATCAACAGCGCCGATCGCGATATAATTTCGACGCTCTCGTATTATGCGGCAGTTATGTAGGCGCATATATATAAGCCGAAAAAAATACCGAGAAGAACAAGAGTATCACGAGCGAATGTGTATAATAATACTTCGTGCGTGACGATCTTTTTTCGTAAAGATGCGAGCTTAGTTTTCTTCGCGCGTTTTAGCATACATATACGCGGGAGAGAAAAAGTTCGCGGCACTTTAGATTATGTTCCTCTGATAGTTCACGGCTGTCTGTGTATGAGTATAAAAAGTTACTTTCGATTCGCGTACTCGTTGTTGTACGCAAGTACAGAGATGGAGTTGCGTGTGTATACGCGTTAGATGATCAACCGTAGCAATATGGAAATTCATTATGTCAGATGGTAATAGAATGAAGTTGGTGTTTTAGGTCCTCTAATGTCATTCTTAATTTCATTATTTACTTGTTTCAGTTATATTTTTTGTAAAAACAATTATTCCTCGAAATTATTTTTGGCTTATCATAAAACTAAATAGGCTTGAAATATTTAAAATTTAAAACTATTTCGGTTTTGAAAGTCATTTGTAAACAAAAGAAATCGTTTTTGTCGGTTCTGCTATATACCGATTTTTTAGCTGTAAATGTCCCTTAAAATACTTATTCACGGATTGTATAGTCTATATTTTTACAAATAATTGAACGAAATTCATTTCAAATATCAAGTCTACGGTTTTCTGTCATACTCGTCGAACTGCTTATTTTCGACTCGATTTTGAACACGTCGCTTTTAGAATCCGATTAATAGCGCCCGCATACGGAGCATCGTCGTTTACGATAAGAATTTCATCATCATCGAATCGGAGGCCGGGGAACTTCATTTTCGCTTCGGTTAAGAACCGACGCGCGCCCTCTATTGAATGGGAGTCGCACTCGCGTTAAAAGCCGACGTTTGCGAGATTTATCGACTTGAAATAGGCCTAATGATACTTGCAAATCTTCGAAACTGAGTCGCTGCTGTGAAACGATCGTATGGAGAAATACAATTACGTGTACAGAGAAGAAGCTAAAAAATATGAAAAAATAAAAATATAATTCAAAATGAGCAGTCGGTATGATGCGGACCATCACGCGGTAATACGGCGTATGATATGCTGGGTCGAAATGTTTTTCATTGTTAGGATTATAAAAAAATATTGACAATCGCCAATCTCTATAAGTTGTACAAAAAAATATCGAACGGTAAAAATGAAATGTTGCAGATTAATATTCGTTTACATATCGAGCATCTGAGTACCGTTTATGAGTCTTTGACGTATTATCTTTCTGTGGCTAACGATCTATTTGACTTAAATGAGCTCTTTAGTATAGCCATTGTCACCGATTTTTCTTTTCTAATAGCGAGGTTAAATTTCCAATTAACACCGGCTTAATCCGACTCGCGTCGAAGATATCTTTTGGAGAAAGCGATACTCGATAGCGACTCGAGGCCTCAACGCGTGTACAAAAAATTATCAATTCTTGCATAAGTTACGACACATGGTCGTTGTCGCTGCTGCTGCTACTTCTGCGACACTTCCGAGTTGAAATGAATTATACAGTTTCGCATATCAATGCCGTTAAAGTAATAATGCTTCTGAATCGAGATCTAGCAGTTCAATGCTATCACCTATCCAAACTTCTCCGTGACTCAATGCATCGCGATCTATGCGAAATAACAAAAAAAAAACGTGCTGCGTTGTGTCATGTGTGTTGCTCGGGTCAAGTTCCGCGCGCCGACTCCACCATACGAGCTCGCCTATAGGGTCGAGGGCGCTTGAGTCGCGCGACTGACTCCGAAAGCGCATCGCGCAAACACAACACACACGTATATAAAAATCTCTGCTCCGGCGGCCAGTAAACAGGTTCCACGCCGCGCGCAATATATATACCTATAGGCAGCTTATTTTGCACATCGACGAGCTGTATACGTGGGCACGTTGATGATGATGATGATGATGATGATGAGTATATATGTGCATGCACGAACGTTGCCTTGGGAGATATATATGCAGGGGTGAGGAGAATCGAGACAGGCAGACGTGTATACATTGGAAGGGGCACTGTATAAGGCAGCCAGTGCAAAGACACGAACTCGCGTCATTTTATTTTTTTTCGATTTTATTATTTTTTTTTATTATTTTTTCGTGCGTTTTCTACTCGCTGCAGCTTATAACCGAATCCTATATATAGATATATCTACAACACTGTATATTGCGCGCATACGAGCATCATTTCGGCGCACACATTCGCGTTATACCGTCACTGTAGAGTGTAGACTTCGACAGCAGCAGCGGCGGAGCAGCAGTCTACTACGTCACGCTTTCGTGTCGTCGTCACCTTTCTCTCTCTCTCTCTCTCTCACGCATACACACGCGCGCACACATATATACACGCATTTCTCTCTCTCTCTCTCTCGCTCTTACCCGAGAGTCATTATATTAAATTTCGAGCAGCACCAGTAGTATACCTGCTGTGCGCCGCTGCCTCCGTATACACTGTAACTCCGCCGGATTATTTTAATACTCCGTTCGCAGTCCTCGTACGAGCCAGTACTTACTCTGCTGCTACTACACACACGCATCGTCTCATCCAGAAAACACCGCCTCTACCAAAACCAACACATAATGTCCGAAAACTGTTGAAAGCCCAAGATCTTTAACTGCCGCCGCCAATTGACCGAATCCGCACAACACAGCAATTTTCAGCAGCTTCGTTTTAGAGGGTACTGAAAATTCTGGTTATCATCATCTCAGATCCAGATTCTCGATATCTCTTATCCAGAGTAATTGAGAACTAGAACCGAGTGAGTTTTTGAAGATTAGACTAGCTGCCTAGACGATCTCTCTACCCAACTACTTTGAAAAAAAACAACCAGCCATGAGCCAATCGAAGCAGCAACAGCAGCAGCCACAAGGCCAGGAGCAACAGCAGCAACCCCAAGCACCACCACCGAAGCCCTGCTATGGCATCGTCAAGCAGGTACCTAATCCTTTATTTTTTTTTTTTTCCAACTCGCCATAATGATAAATCGCATGACTGCACGTTTTTACGCGTGTGTCCGTATAAGTGAAGTAAAAAATATAGATATACTACTTCTGGTATATAATACCGCCACGCCGACCGCCGACGTGGGGTCCCTCGCGCGAGCCAACGAACACGCCGCGTGTTCGCGGCGCTATCGCCTCTTATGCTAACATATGGTGCAACGAGCCAGCTCACGAGCTGGAAAACCCTTTCGATTTGCGATTTTACGACTTATCGCCTGTCGCGGAGCACCCTAATGCGCGCCGATGAATTCCCTAAAATGTTTTTTATTCATACTTGGCCGTTCGAGCAGCGAAATGCCGACTGCTGGCACGTTGTTATTCCTTACACATTTTCAATTAAATTATTCCAATTTTAGATCAACTCTGGTGATTCCATCACCATCCGTGGCCAACCCAAGGGTGGCCCACCACCAGAGAAGACCCTGATTCTGTCCAACATTATTGCACCCAAATTGGGCCGCCGTAATGTGAAAGATAAGTGAGTACTGTTTCATCTTGGGTATTACAATTTTATATTACAAGAGCAAATGCATTCAATTGCTTTTATTTTTCTACTCTAGCACCGAGACCAGGGACGAGCCCTACGCTTGGGAAGCTAGGGAATTTTTGAGAAAAAAATTGATTGGACAAGAAGTAACCTTCATTGAAGAAAAGTCTCCCAACAACTCGAGAACATATGGAAGAGTATGGCTTGGCAAAGGTATATTTAAATTTTGGTAGTAATTGGTTAATTAATTTTAAAAAACTGTTTAAGAAATATTTTCAATATTTTGAAAATTTGTTTTCCTATAATTTTCTTATCTAAATATCAAATTCCTCATCGAATTCCTGTTATCTATTAAAAACATTACTGAATCATCAATGAATACTTATATAATTTTAATAAAATATTGCAGATATGAATGAACCTAGCATGGCTGAGCTGTTGGTACAAGAAGGACTAGTGACAGTGAAGCGTGATACACGAATCACTTCACCGGAAATCAAGAACTTGCAAGAACTCGAAGATCAAGCTAAGAGCGCGAATAAGGGCAAATGGTCGGCGGCCCCACTCAGTGAACATGTACGTGATGTCAAGTACACCATTGACGGTCCACCAATGAGTTTGGTTGACAAATACGCTGGAAAGCCAATTAAGGCTACCATTGAACATGTTCGCGATGGTTCAACTGTGAAAGTACTTTTGCAACCCGATTTTTACCATATTACCCTTGCTATATCAGGAATTCGATGCCCTGGATTCAAACAGGATGGACCTGAACCTTTTGCTGATCAGGCTAAATTCTTTGTTGAATGCCGTCTGCTCCAAAAAGATATTGAAGTAATCCTTGAATCTGCCAACAACACCCAGTTTGTTGGTAGCATTTTACATCCTAAAGGTGCGTTTTAATATTATCTATTTATGTTGTGTTGTTACATTGCTTAAGCTTATTAATGAAACATGCATAACTTACAATCTTTAATAATGAGTTAATTATTTTATGTTTATTGCAGGAAACATTGCTGAGGCTTTGCTCAGTGAAGGATTTGCACGTGTTGTTGATTGGTCAATGAACCATGTTAAATCCGATAAGCACAAGTTGTACATTGCTGAGAAAGCAGCCAAAGAGAAGAGGCTCAATTTGTGGAAAGATTGGGTACCACCAAGGCCATCAGAAGAAATGACTGCTACTGTTGTTGAAATCGCCAGTGCTGACGCAGTCATCTTGCGTTTGAACAATGGAGAAACAAAGAAAGTATTTTTGAGCAGTATCCGTCCACCACCAAGGAAAGACAAGCCTGTCGCTGGTGAAGATGGCAAGATCCCTCGTGCTAAAGATTTCAGACCATTGTACGATATCCCATGGATGTTTGAAGCTCGTGAGTTCCTCAGAAAGAAGTTGATTGGTAAACAAGTCAAAGCTGTTGTCGACTATGTTCAACCAGCTAGAGATAACTTCCCTGAAAAAACTTGCTGCACAGTCACCATTGGCAAAGTGTATGTAAACCTTTTTTAAATCATAATTCTCCTAATAGTTTTTATAAAATATCTTTTTTTTTCTACAGTAATGTTGCTGAAGCTATGGTTTCCAAAGGCTACGCAACCGTTGTCAGGTACCGCCAAAACGATGACCAGCGCTCAAGCCACTACAATGACTTGCTGGTCGCTGAGAGCAAAGCCGAGAAGTCCGGCAATGGTCTGCATGCCAAGAAAGATGTGCCCTTACAGCGCATCCGTGATGTGTCTACCGACCCCGCTGCAGCAAAATCGCATCTTCAGTCGCTTAAGCGAGCCCGTGAAATGAAGGGTGTTGTTGAATTTGTAACCAGTGGCTCGAGGCTCAAGATCTTCATCCCCAAAGAGTACTGTTTGATTACGTTCTTGCTCGCTGGTGTAAAATGCCCAAGAGCAGCTCGCATCACTCCCGCTACCGGAGGAATGGAAGCCGAACCCTACGGTCAAGAAGCCCTTGAATTCACCCGCAAATTCTGTTTCCAAAAGGATGTAGATGTCCAGGTTGAAAATATGGAGAACAAGGGTAGTGGTTTCATTGGATGGCTCTCAGTTGAAGGCACCAACCTATCTGTCGCTTTGGTCGAAGAAGGTCTTGCTGAAGTTTCCAACTTTATCGAGCAAGGAGAGCACTTGAAAGCTTTGAAGGCTGCCGAGGAACGTGCCAAGTCCAAGAAAATTGGAATCTGGAAAGACAGAGTAGAAATCGAGGTTGAGCCCGATAAGGAACGCGAAGAGAGAGAAAGAGCTCCCGCCGAACGTAAAGTTGATTATCAAGAGATCATCGTGTCTGAGGTCACCGATGATCTTCGCGTTTATACTCAACGTGTCGATCAAAAGAGCGCCCTCGAAGGTATGCTGACGAGACTCCGTCACGAGATTGCCACCAACCCACCCCTGGCTGGTGCCTACACCCCGAAAAAAGGCGATCTCGCTATCGCCAAGTTCACCGATGACGAATGGTATCGCGTGAAGATCGAGAAAGTATCTGGAAACAAGGTTTCCGTTCTTTACATCGATTATGGCAACCGCGAAGTCGTTGACAGCGTGAAGGTTGCAGCCATGCCAGCTGGATTCGCTGCTGAGAAACCATATGCCACCGAAAACATTCTTGCACTTGTACATTTGCCCAAGGACGTAAGTAAATTTAAACATTACGAGGCGATCGATTGTGGATTCTGAAACAATGTATTTGAATGAATTATTATTGATATTTTAGGAAGACGATCAGAAAGCTGCCGTAGCAGCCTTCAGAGAAGATACATTGACTGGAAAAACGTTACTTCTCAATGTAGAGTATAGGAATGCCGGCGTTCCAGCTATAACTCTGGTTGAACCACCCAACCAAGAAGATATTGTCAAACTCCTTGTAGTTGATGGTTTGTTACTGTGTACCCCTGGCCGTGATAGGAAATTGAAGGACTTGGTAAGATATTGAAAAATTTTGGCTTCGCTTATAAATTGGAGACATGTCATTCAATTGTTTTTTCGTTTCTTTCAGCGTGAGGAGTACAGAAAGGCTGAGAAAGAAGCCAGAGATAATCACCGCAACATTTGGCAATATGGTGATATCACTGAGGATGACGCTAAAGAATTTGGCGTCGGTCGTTAAATTTTTTCAACTAAAAATAAGATCATCGAGAGAGTTGAGAAGAGAAACATCCGAAGATACGAAGAAGAAAGAAAAAAAAACTAATTTAATATCGTCTATGAAAGCAGCATTATAGACGCTAATTAAACGTCAACGATTTATACTGATAGATTTTTTAAAAATTGTAGGAGCGTAATAATAAGTGGTAATATCGAAGCAGTGTATTCGATCGGTTTTGAGTTTTAATGAAACCGTTTGTAGATCAGAAAAAATGAATTGTACATAATTGAAAGTTATTACAAATTAATAACTACAAGGGTTGAAGTAATATCAAATGTTACTATTCCCCTTTTGCTCGACTCTTGTACCTTCCTAATCCCCGCGAGACTGTCACGTTGTAGAATTTATTTCTGTATATGAGAATCAATCTTTGTTATTATTGTGCATACCACATTGCGTGTATCCTGTGTTAAAAAAAATGAACTTATACCTGGATAGAAAAAAGCATGGAATCGTCATTTATATATTTATATATATTTATATCATGTTTTGAAAACTTTTTCAAATAAAGGTGCAATTCGAATTATTGTCTCACTGCGAAACGTACTTCGCCAGATATTATTGTGCATCCGCAAAGCGTTTATGTGTTACGGATTTTTCACAATTAATCGGAGCAGCTGTTATATTATTATGAGAAAAAAAATTGAAGCAGATTTTGTTATCTAAGACTTTCTCAACTCATTTTATCACTATAAGTAATATTTCTTGACTATTGAGAAATATGCCTGAATTTAATGTGTAAACTCTGAGAATATTAAATATATACCTTTTTATTCAAAATAAGATATTGTGTCCTTCGTCTTAAATATAAGACTTTTTTACCTCTCTTTGAATATTATTTTCTTCGCAAGAACATCACTTTAAAAACGAAATTCGAGTTTATCAGGTGGCGCCTTATGCTCGTACGCGTGCGATACGAACGCAAGTCCCAACTGTATACACATGACTATAGACTATAGTCAGTTGTGTTGTGGCATTGCAGTGTGTGCACGCTACGAAAACTCTGTAAAAGGTTATGTCTAAAAAGTGACGTATTCGGTTTTGTATACATAAACAACACACACCAAGAGTCTGCTGTGGCACGCAGATGCAGTAGTTCAGAACCGGCTTTTGAATTTCAGTACCAAAAAACGCTAAAACGAAAAACTTTTTACAATAAACATCCCGAAAAATGGATCAATTACATACGGCTTTAACTTCTTTGAAAGTTTTACGATCCAGTGTAGGGCAAGTGTTTCACACTCTTGCAAATGGACTAGGATCAGAACATGGAGAGGAAAATAGAGAAAATAAATATTTACTAGAATTACAAGAATTATTAACTAGCGTTGGTGCTAATTTGAGGTAATCAATCTGTCATTATTTTAGTTATATGCTAGAGAAATGCAAAATAATTTCAACTTTTGATACCATCAATTGTCTTTAATTAGGGAAGTAGAGCAATCTGTCAATTCGTTGCAAGCTCCTCCAGGGCCATTTAATTTAGGAAATTCACAGTATTTAGCTCAGGAAACGACTCAAGAAAGACAAGCCTTGTATAATACATTAGTCAATTCATACAAATGGACTGGAAAGGTGCACGAGTACAGCGATGTTGCTCATCAGCTCCTTTCTCAAAATTCACTGAAACGTTCAGCCATATTTCGCAGGAGTGGACTAAGAAGACCTATAAGCTCCATCAGTGCGCAGCCAGGGTAAATACCTTATTGTCAACACTGGAAAAATATGAATTGAGCTAATGTAGATTTTTTATTACATTTTATTTTTTTACAGACAAGTAGATCAATTGATGGCGTCATTTGATAGACTTTATAATGGCATGTCTATAAAAATAAAAAGACCTTATTCACACAATGCCATTATTCATGTTTCATTAGGACATGTACTAAAAACTATTATAGCTTTCAAAGGACTAATGATTGAGCGGGTAGTTATCAAAGCTTATAATGAATCTTTAGACTTATGGGAAGAATCCAGATATAAAGTATTTCAAAGAGTTACTGAGCATGCTAATGCTACCATACTTCATTATCATAATCCATATCTTCTTAATGATACTCTCAAAAATTTTTTCGTAAGTTGAACACAATAAGATTTTAAACTGTAAATTTTTCTGTGAATTATGAAGATAATTTTTTACAAATCAATAATAACTTTTTTTATTGCAGGCATGGCTACATAGTTATATTAATTTATTTAATGATCCTTGCAAGAGATGTGGTCAATACCTTCATAGTGGTCTTCCTCCTACGTGGAGAGATCACAAGTCATTGGATCCATATCATTACGAATGTAAACCATAAAAACTAGTTATGTACTTTAATATCAATTGATAAGTCGAGTTTAACTTGGAGTTAAATTTTTCATCATAAAAATTCAAACTCAAATAAACATTGAAAATGCTCAATGCTGCTATTTTTATGTAATTTAAAGATATTGTAAATAATTGATATGAAGGCAGGTTGCGAGTGTATGAAAAAATCAGTGTTTCAGTTAATCCTCTGTGACTATTCAATGTATAACAAAAAAGATGAATGAGAAGAAGAAATAATTGAACTTTGTTCAAATGTCAAACGATTAGGCTGATGGAGCATTGCAGCATTATTATTTGCACTGATTCGTGTCGTTTTACAAACTCATGTATAAGACGTATTTGGATAATTAATAGTTTTTAATACAAATTTTAATGAAATAAAATTTTTCTTTCTTAATTTATACTCGAGTTATTTATTCTTTTTATTTTACTTCATAGATCCCAAGTTATAAAAATCGCTTGAATCAGACATCGATTCCTCGTGGATCAAACATGGTTTTCACAATATGCAAACCTCATGGATTTTCAACTTCTCTGCAAAGATAATTGAATAATCTACGAGGTATTCTTTTGAGAAATCTTCGTGGATTTCTGACTTGTTTGCAAACGCACTTGAATTATCCACAATATCTTTTAAAATTTTTAAGTCCATATTTTTTTTAGTATAGCGCTTAGAAGCTACAAAACATTCAAACAAAAGTGATAAATTTCAATTAAAAAATTTAATATTTAAAAATTTATAATTAAATAAAAAAATTAAAAAACAATAAGAATTCTCAATACCGCCACTTGTAATGTTATTGAATCATGTTGTAAATAATAGATATAAAAGAAGGTTGCGAGTGAATGAAAAGATCAAGCTTACAGTTATTTACTGTGTCTTTATTCAATGTTTAACAAAATATTATTAATAGTATAAAGGTAAATGACAAGAAGAAATCATTGAACTTGGTTCAAATGGCGAACGATTATGCTGATGGAACATCGCAGCATTATATTACTTGCTCTAATCTCGCATGGATTCGTGTTGTTTTTTTTTTAAACTCATGTAGGCGTATTTAACGAATCAATAAAGTTTCTAAGTATAATTTTAATCAAAATAAAAATGTTCATTTCATAATTTCTATTTATTTATCTTTTTTGTTTCACTCAATAGATCATTATGAAGTATTAAACTGAACGTTTACGTGGGTTCTTGTAACTGAGAAATTTGTTAGCCTACCCCGTAAAAAAATAATAAATCCATCGTTTATTTGTTTTCAATTTGTAAAATACTTCCATCGGTTTCGGCTCTCAATCTGTATAATAAACGTGTTCGTTTTTTTTTCCATTCCTTTTTCCGTGTCCTCTACTCCTTCTGAAACGCGTCACTTGACTTCTCTGCGAAAGAACACACGCAGACGAGTCGAGCTTTCGAGGAAAAAAACCGATGCGAGTATTTAACTTTATAGACGTTCCCACTTAGCTATTACACATTAAATGTATCGTTATACGCATCGGCACTTGAGTGCATCTGCATAAAATCTCCCCCTTCGTCTCGTTCTCGGCTTTCTTTTTTCTTCTATAATTGCACGCTATCAGCTACTTAATAGTAGTATATATCGTATATACCAATAACCCAAGTGACATTAAATTGTGCAGGCGTTAAAGTATTTTTTTTTTTAATTTTTTTTTAATATGAAATATCCGCATGTCGAGCTTGTAGAATCGATAAAGATCGAATTGTACCAGTTACAATAACTTTGTTTTTTTTTTTTTTTTCTTAAAATCTCGACGCATTTATTGCGATCGATTAGGCTGCAATTACACTTTTATAATTTTTTTTTTGCAAAAAAGAAAAATTGACGTGCGCGCGCGGCGTGTTCGGTAAGAGATGAGCCAGCTCTCAAACACAAATCGGAAGAATCAATGGTCAACGCTGTTTTGCTTGTTTTTTTTCTCTTCGTTATTTATCGAACAATCGATCGCTGCGATTTGATACGAGTTTTTTGCGTTAAGTACGGATCGCCGTTGTGTGTAACTTTTTTTTCTTTTCGGAAAGTCGACGAGCTTGCGCGCGAATTTTATTCCTCGTGCCGTCTCTCTGACTTTCTCGAGTCGATTCGATAAAAATACACTCATTAATTTAATAGCTTACAATTTACACGCATCGATAGATAACAATCATGCAAAATCAATTGTGTGTCGTAACGATTATTTAATATTTTATTAATTAATTTTTTTTTGTTCGTAAATACGTGTTTTACGAGTTATACATCGTTTATGCCTAAAAAACTACTATAACTCATCGGTGGTGTGGTGTAACACATAACCTTATTCTGGTCTACATTTGGTGTAGTTTATAAATTTTTTTTCTTCATATATAATAAGGAGATGCTAACAAGTTGAAACGGACTCGCTTAATATTTAGCTTGAATTTTGCAAAATTATATTACATTGTTTTACAGAGTTTATCGTATAGTTAATTATAATTATTTTGTAAGTTGCTTTATCCTCTACCTAAAATTAAATACAATAATTTCGATGCACATTGCAAACTCGTTTTTGTATATTTAATAATAATATCGGAAGATCAAACGAATGCCGAGAGGTAATATAATCGTGCCCCTTTTTGTACGCAGCTATGATACCTTTCAAAAGTAAGTAAAAAATGTCTCTGTTATCAGGCAGGAGTAGACAAGTGTTTATTAGATGAATACTTTCGTTTGGCAATGTGAGAAATTGCAGCTAACTCTGAATTTATTAATGAAAAATGTCACGGCGCTACATTTGTATTAACTTATTTATCAATGCCGCGTTTAACAATAGGTAGATGGTGGATCTCGTTAAAGTCTCAATATGGCTCATTATATTTTCCAACATCCCAAAAGACACGCGCCACATTCCAGATAAAGTTTTTTTTTTCACCATTTAATTAATTAATAAATGCACAGCTCGCTTCTCTTATGATAGATATAATCGCGATGCAGGAGCAGCAGAATCGACGATATCTTCTTCCTAGCTCCGAGTCGCTCTAAATAAATCAGTTTCTTTTTTTTTTATACATATTTAATACATCTATATAGTTATGATACTAGTCAAGTGCAGAGGCGTAATAGCCGGGAAAATTTCCTTTGATCTTTGGCTTACAAAATTTCGCAATTGGAATTCCCGTAATTTACTGCTATTATCTTCAGTATAATACATGCCTATATAATTATGGTACGTTTCGAAATTGAAACTGGCACGTGTTGTATTTTTGAAATATGCGTCGATGGACCTTGACGATTGAAATATTCAAAGCACGATGGATCTTTATTGAAGTGAAACTTCTTTATTTTTCTAAGGCATTGTCACACACATCAATTGTCAAAATTCATCGACGCAAATTTCATCGACACCTCCGATGGAATCGCAACCATAAATATATATATATACTCAGATTTACGTTAAAAAGTATTCGTAATTGTAATAATCATTATTTTGGGAGCGAATTAAACATTATATCCATTTGCTTATAATTTAAGAACGACCATTTCTTTTTTTTTCTTTAATTACAAACAATATATTATTATGTATTACACATACAGGCTTCCTTCGCTCTGCTTCGATTCACTGGATGCTTTTTTTCCTCCCTGAATATTCTGCCTTTCTCTTTTGTTCCTATTTTCAAACTCTAAGATTATTTTAGTTTTTTTTGTCCATTATTTATACCATGTATACAATATAATACGCAAGTGACCATGCATAATAGAATACTTTTGATGATGAAGTGCTCAGTCATTATATAGCTTGAAAAGTTGAAGTTGAGAGTGTAATTTTTCTAAATCGAGATGGACCTGATATTATGCTTTTATATTGTGACACACACTTTTCCTACTGCATTCAAAGTCAAGCCTAAGAATCAAAGTAAACATTATGTAAAGCACTCCGACGAGCCATTGTTTATCGATTTTTTGACTTCGTTTTAGAAATTTTAACGCAAACAAGAATTTTTTCTTTTTAATGGCTTTGCATATTTTTTTTCTCTAAGCCTTTTACGCATTAATTGTTCAATTAAAGCAGCCGCAGCTATGCTCACGGGTGTGTGTCAATGTTCGTGTAACGATTTATTACTGGCAGTGAATCATTATTGTATATCGATATTTTAAACTTCGTTACTCTTTTTTTTTTATAACCGAGTCCCAAAACTATATAACGCAGCCCCTCGCGTTAAAATTGAAAAATTCAATAAAAACATTTTCCACGTCGCGGATACATACGGGCACATATAGCAAAGAGTGTTTTTTAGTTCGCGCAATATTTTGGCTCGAACACGATAGAGAATCGAGTATTTTTTTTCTTCATATTATTATATAACGATAGCACCGGCTCTCCTGTGTGCAATTTTTGTCGCTTGGCCATCTCTTTCTCTCCCCCCTGGGGGGAGCTTTTCCGAAAAAAAACGAACGAAAATTCACAGTGGCAGTTTGTGAGGGTTCGGTAATGTTTATAATGCTTATAAAGCGATGGAATAGAATTAAAACGGAGACTTAGCGCGCGCGCGGTAACTACCCGTCCATTCATCTTCTCCTTTTTTTTATTAGGTTCGTAAAACACGATCGCGAACTGTGTAACAATTTTTTTCCACTTTTTTTTCGATGATTAAAATGACATGGGCTGTCCTCCCGTATTTACCGACTCTCTCTCTCGATGTAGCTGCTGCCTCTCTTCGCAAAATTAACTAGAAAAATCGAGAGCTACATTTCGTAATTGGCTTTATTATCATTTCATCAAATTGTGTATGCAGGGTAAAGTGAGTCAACAATCAAGGAGCTCTCTCCGTCCATTACAATTTTCCACCTTAATTAGGGCGCTAAAGCTACTATATAGGATGTTTTTCCGCTGTAACAACTTTTTTTTTGCTTAATTTTTATTTTAGGTTCAATCACAACCGAGATGGCTCGCGAGCTCTCTCGGTCATTATATAATAATACTCGTGTAATCCATATCCGTAATAATCGCGAATTTTTTTTCGTCTACGATGATCTACAATTTTTATATTTTACGAACTATTAAGTACGCTTTGTTGTTGTAATTTTTTTTTCTTTCAAAACGTCCACCTTACAATATATTATGTATAATTATATATATAAGAAATTACGTGCTAGGCATTACATCCTCAAAGTTCGCTCTCGGATCGAGTTTTCTCTATAATTCAACTGCGGTAATGATCGTGATAATAATAATAATAATAATCTTTCTAATGCGCTTCATTCGATGATATATATTTACACAGCTATGTACAGAAATACAAGGAGAGGTTTCCTTTTTCAATTGATGGGGGGGGGAGGGGGGGGGCCAGGAATTTGTTGTTTTTTAGTCCGTCGTCGTTGGAATTGTACAAAAATTTGTTTGTTTGTCGCTGTCGTCTGTGATCTTCGTTTTAAAAAAATTGGCTTTACAAAGATTAAAATTTCGGGGAAAAATTCATCATCATCATCATCATCATCTTCATCATTATTTTTTAGGTGGAATGTATGTAAGAAAAGCAATCGAGCGTGCAAATATATTCAACTACTTTAGTTAGATTTTTAAAAATCTTTTCCTCTTTTTTTTCCGTCTTTCTTTACAAGGCACGATGATAATTAAAAATTCTCGAAAGCATAATTGTCAAAGCCCAATACAACGCGACTTGTTAAAACCGATTGACTGTACAGACCAAAGACTCGTTAAAAGATAAAACAGTTGATGATGTATCTTGAGTACAACGTTTGTTTTTTTTTTATTGACTTGAGGCAGATGCGCGCACGTATGTGTCTTTTTTCTGTCAGTTTCAAAAAGCAACAGCAATCGAATACTTTAGCGGCTTTAGTTGTATAAGATTAAACGACAATCGATCGAAAACGGCGGAAACCTTCCTCTCACATACACACATCATTATTATTATTTCTCTTTTCGTTTCATAGTTCGCATTATATACGCTTCGTCGTGATATAAATGGTAAAGCATCGCGAGATCAGCGTATCGAGTCGCCGCCACCGCCACCGTCGTCGTCACCCATTTCAAGCGTTTTTATTTTTGTTTTCATTTTTTTGGTTTGTTTTTTTTTCTCAACTTTTTGCTATATAGTATGCGATTCGTAAAACTAAAGTGTTTTATTTTTTTTTTTTTATAAAACAGGAAAGAAGACGTAGTAGTCAAGCGAAAATCCAACAAACACAATCGGACACATCAAACGTTAGATATAGAGATAGATAGGCACTGATTATATTTTCTGTATTTGGCGCGCGTATTATAAAATTTATCATCCTCGAACTCGACGGCGACGAACGAACGCGATAAGCTGACTCTTCGATAGCCACCACTACTAACAAGTAGTACAGGTAAACGCACTGGCCCGGCGTACCGGTACATACATACAATACAACAATAATAATGAATTCAAGCCTACTATACGCATCAATAGTCTCGATTCGGCTTCGACTCGTGCCGCCGCTGCGGCAGCAGGCAGCAGCGTAGCGACGACGGCAGTGGCTGCAGTAGTCGATGCCGTTGCTCTCCTCCTCCTCCTCCTCCTCCTCTCGGAAGGACGAAGTCGGCCAGGAGCTTCGTCATTACGCCAGAACAATTAAGCGATCGAGCTGCCCAGTGTCAGACAGCGTTGTTCGGATAGCGTGGCGGGGGAAGCGGGGGCGGTGGCCTCTCCGGTTGAGCGGGACGAGCCGCGTCGCTTGAAAAGCGATCTAAGCCATCTGTAAACACAACTGCGGAGAGGGAACGCCGACGGCGGGGTGCGGGAAATAAAAAAAAACGCACGTGGCGCAGAGAACAAAAAAAAAAAAAAAAGAAGCCCAAGGGTCGCTGGCATTAGTCACTTTCGTAATATCCTTGTTCGCTATATACTACAGTATATAGTATACGCGAGAATGCAGCTTTTCAATTTATTTTTTATATCATTATATTTATATCATATTAGTATATCGTGTGTGCAAGAAAGAAAAGATATATTGTTTCTCTCGCGGGCGAGTTCGCGCGTGCGTGTCGCGTTCGTTTCTGAGTGTATGTGTGTGTGTGTGTGTGTGTGTGTGCTACGTGACTCGAGACAGAGATAGATACATTCGATATTTAATGTAATAATGTACGTTTGCGGGCGTATCATTTCGCGGGCTCGCGCGACTCTCGTTTCATTTCCACCACACACTTTTTCAATTTTGGACCATAATATATTTAATGTATAATAATATCGAGCTCAGCCGTATTCATTCGGATCGATGTGAGTGTATTAACAAGTTTCGCAAAACTTTTCACTCGAAAAACAATTAATAGTTTTCCAACTTTTGGACTGTATTTATAGTTTATAATTGTGAATCGTTTGTATGTGTTAGTGTATATATGTGTGTGTGTGTGTGTCGAATGTGGAATGATCCGAGCGCACACATGCACGTGGATCGGATCACTCGCACACACGCTCAAATTCCTCGCATGCGCTAATATATATATAATGTATATAAACGTGGCCGTGCACACCAACTCTGCGTTCGCGTGTTTCGACAGTCAAAAAACAATAATATGCGGCCGCGGCGGGGCCAACAACTACCATATCATCAACACACAAAAAGCAGCAGCAGCAGCCGATGTATATATTTTAATGTATTATTATATCGTATTAATATGTAAAACATGCGATACCTCTCGGCGCGTATACTTTCCAAGCGCACACTTTTGCAAGCTCCCTTTCGGCGCGCACGAAAATCGTTCAATTTGCGTGAAGCAGCAGCGGGAGCAGCGTAGAAAGCTTAAATATTACGAAGCACAGAGCAGAGCATAGATAGATATAGGAGCTTATGCAGCAGCAGCCTCTGAGCAGAGATAATGCACATGCATTATAAAGTATAGACCTACTTCTTCTTCTCTTACATATATTCCTCCTGGATGATCTTTAGAAATTTGTGCAGCTGCTGCTTTAGCAACAAACATGCTCTCGGCACCCAACCCTAGCAGCAGCTCATGCATTAAAAAGGCACTTATTGTATCATTGTAAGAAAATATTTTCACCCCCCATCCCCGGCACGACGTACCTCTTCGTGTATAGTTCTGACAAATGAAATCTATTGTGTTGTGAAAAATTCGTTACAGTGAATTTTATACCTACACGTACAGCTTCGGATTTTCCGACTTGAGAGTTGTTGTTGGCACGAGTACATAAGAATCACAGTGTGTTAGGATTTATCGGAGCGTATTACAGTTCTCTCGCGTACGAAATTATGCGCACGTATATATCTGGGCAAATAATAACGCACGTCCACGAATTTAATGAAAGTTGATAACGCATCAGCGAGCTCCCATAGGAAAGAGAGAGAGAGAGAGATATGAATCATTGGTTTATGGTAGTATACGAGCTCGCGCTCGGAATGCATTACCCCGCGTCGGTTGTGTGTGTATATATTTTTATGCCCGATGTGTGAATAATTGACGTATATATATACGTAGTACGAGAGAGAGAGAGAGACTGCGAAAAATGAACAGGAAGAAAACAAGAGAGCGAGAGAGAGAAAGGTAACGCGTTTATATACAAAAGTGCAGGCGGTATTTTATAATGCATGAAAAAGAGGAAGCTGTTAGCCGCGGGAGAGTTGCGAGCGAGAGTCGAGAGACAGAGAGACAGAACAGAAAGAGGATTTCGAGGCTCTGGCGCGGCTCGCGCGTCGATTTTAATACGTAATCTTATAAAAACATCCTCGTTTTCGTACCGTATACACGCGCGTTATAAACATACGCACAAGAGTAGAGTAGTACACAACGACACCCCCGCCAACAGCTTGCGCGGAGCTTTTTAAGGAGTATACATAGTTATGTTTAGTAATACGTGTGTTTCGTCCCATAAGAGATAACGGGGCAGCAGCAGCAGCAGCAGCCGAAGCAGCAGCAGCAACGCCCTAAAAATAAAAGCGGAGAGCGCGCAAGGGGGTGAAAAAAGTGCAGTGCACGAGGCCAGCAGCTACGATATAGCAGCCGCGCGTGACCCTTGGCCTCACCCCCCTGCCGCGCGCGCGCGCGCGAGTGACTCTGCAAGTGTGTCTACGCCTCTGTGTGTACGTGTACGTGTGTGTATATGGTGAATTATTACGTTAACATTGTCGACTGGCTCCAAGCCAGGGCCAAATTTGCTTTCGGTTGCCGCTCCGAACCGTCGCCGTCTGTGTGTATGTGTATGTAATGTAGGTTTACCCACGGTACACCTATATACACACACGTACACGTATATGTAACGCCTATCCACACACCGTGTAGATAATATATCAATTATTCCATGCTGCGCGCTCGGTGCCCTCTCGACGCGCAGAGTATAATCCCAACGTCGCCGCGAGAGTCGAGAGCTTCGCAGAATCTACACTTTTATTATTATATAAAAATATAAAAAAGAGGGGGGGGGGGGCCTATCTACTCTCGTCTTTTCTTTCAAGTCCCTTAATCGTTCGTCTCGATTTAACTCGTTTATCCCCGAATTATAACGATAGGATATATAACTACACGGATCTCCCTTTTATATCATCAAATTTGTGCTCTCGTCTATCGGAGCCAGCTCGATGGCCTTTTCTCTCCGCGCGGCTTAATACTAATTGATCTGCACTTTTTCTCTCTCTCTCTTTCTTTCTTTTATTTCAGTAGTACAGGGGCGTTTTGGTCAGTCACCCACCCTCTCCCGGAGCCCCGGACTTTGGCTCGTGTATTCGCTTATCTCGCTTATTCTTGCACGGTCCAATTGCGATATAAACTTGCGAGTTTCCTGGCAGGCGAGACTATATATTACAGCGTGTGTTTCGTTACTTAGAGAATTGAGTGCACGTGAAATTTTGTTGTTTTGTCTAGCGACAACGTGATATCTCTTGATTTTTTGTTTTTTCGTATTTTGGCTTAATCAGATTGTGTACATGTAGGCAAACATCGAGTTGTATCAAAATATATTTTGTCCTATAATTATCAGCTATTAATATCGTTAATAACAAGTATACAATAACATCAACATCGAATAGTAAATAAATAATTGTAACTTTATTTAATTAATTTAATTATAGTAACAGGCATCACACACACAAAAATCAAATTAATTAATCCATTCTCAAAACTGAAATGTTTAAAGTAGCTTCATATGTACACATCATTGAAAATATTATTAAGCACAAACCATGATCACTTATAAATGACTATGTAATAATAGGCTATAATAATAAATTTTGTAATTAACACAGCAACACAAAGACATCATTAACTTATATTGAGTAGTACATAGATTAAAAAGTATAACGATAGCTTTTTCTAACACTTAGCTGTTAATGTTATATGTTTTTTTTTATGTATCGGATTGTTTTTTTTTTCTTTTTAAATTCGTTAAAGAATTCACAATCGTTTGATCGCGATGTACAATTGATTAAGATCTGCTCTGAAGCAATAAGTTGACATTTTATTCGACCAATTAATAATAATAACAATAACAAAAATAACAGAGCCGACGTGAAAGGCTAAATTATATAAACGCTTGCACACACGCGCCTTATGCCTCGGACGATTGATGCATTAACGGGGCGAGCTTTTTTTTACAGCAATCGCTATATCCTATATTATTTTTATATACAAATTTTTTCAATTGATCGTCATCGTTTTGAAACGCGCGTGAATGTGAAGCGACAGAAAAAAATTCTCTCTTATCGATTACGGGGAATTTAAAATTGATAATACTTTATATATATTAAATATATAAAATTAATGGTCTCTCATGTCGGCATCGTTTCGTGATTACTTTACAAGTACCTACTTTGAATTATTTTCAAACGTAGTAGAGAAGTCTGCAAATGAAAGAAAAATTATGACTTCACCAATAATACACTACTGATGAAAAAATATACTACTTTTTTAGAGAGAGAGAGAGAGAGAGAGAGAGAAAAAAAAACAGAAAAAATGAGGTGCATGCACATGTAGATCAGAAAAGTGAACTGTATGTATAATGCTCGTTTAATGCTCCTCCTTTTTTTTTCCTCCTTTCCACTATACATGTATGACTAATTTCAGACCAAAACAGCGTATCTGCGTCCAACGCGCGCACGCGGAGGTCTCCACCGCCTCTGCCGCCGCCGCCACGACGATTTGCATAAAATTTCAGCGCGAGTGGTTGTATTTCACGAGTAAAAAAAAAGCGTCTCCGTGCAAAATTTTGTAGCTTCCAGACCTAGCCCGAGATAGTAGTAGAGACCCCCGCCACACGAAATTCTTCCAAAATTAGCTTATGTTTATGGCTTATTTTAAATATTTTCTACTCGAATTTCAGAAAGTCTAATGCAGTTCTTTTTAATTTGCGCGAGAATAATTTATGTCTTTTTGCATCCCCCGCAGTACCGAGTTTCGTTGAATTATGAAAATTCTTAATTTGAACGACGATTTCTTGACCCAGTGCGAGCAGAATTTTAAATTTAAAAAAAAAAGAAGAAAATAGCAAATTGCCTGCAATTACAATTTTACAGTTTATTATTTAAACGAGCGAGATCTAATGCATGTGCGCAGGGATAATCCGTTTTATGAGCAATCACGAATTCGAAAAAGTACTTTAAATCCCGATAAAAAGTGAAAATTTTCTCGCCGTAAAATAAGATCAGTCGCTTAATTTGCGCTGCGCAAATTGATAAAAGTTTTCGGGTGGGGGAGGCTGGAAACGCAGATCCGATGTCCCGATTTGAAATTGCACTTTTATTATTTACGTATACGCATGATGAATTATGATTCTTTAAATAATATTTATGAGTTCGACAGTTATCGGTCGATTATAAAGTGCGAGCTGATATTTTGTGAAAGGTGTTTCGGTCACTGTCAGAAAAGTGATTTGCCCCTGTCGCACGAGTTGAAAAAAAAAAAAAAAATTGATACGAATCGATACGACAGTCGATATAGAACACACACACAAAAAATGAATGGTGGAGATGGTGCAGATACAGAGAGTGAGAGAAATTAGAATATGGAGGCGAAACGTCGAATGAATGTTATGCGTTATATTAAATTTCGTTTTATGGCGAGAGCCTGTCGTGTCAAGGCAGTGGCGTATGATCATCGCGCGATATGCAATATTTTGATGGTTTTTGCTTTTTCTTTTTTTTAATGACACAAAAGTTGCAAATGATGTGTTGAGATGTGATGGCGAATTAATGACGATGTTCGAGAGAGGATATACATAATATGAGAGACGATATTGTCGATGGATTTTAAAGGCTTGGCATCTTACATGTGTCTGGACGTGGCTTTTCTTCGACCGCCATGAAGGCCGTGTTCTCCGCCGTTGGTATGTGTCCTTCTAACGAATTGACGCAATTTAACATGCTCCTGTAAAATACCCGACGTTCATTTTTTTCTCTTCCTTTTGCGCAACTTTTTTTCTCTTTTTTTTTGGTAATATGTCACATTGAGATTACAAATATGTATAAGTAAGTGCAGTACACCTAAATCATCACACACACGCAAACTTCATTAATTGATTTACTCTACGTAAAACTTTATTCTCATTCCACATACAGATCCTCGAAAAAAAGTGGTCTGAGCAACGCAATACGTATACATGTAGAGCTTAATATTGCCGTGCAAGTTAGACCACAGCTGGAAACCAAAACAAGTTGGTTTTTCATCCGAGGATGAAGCTCATATTCGTTGCACTTTTTATGTACAGAGAGTGCAAATATCTTAGCGGCGGTGTATTTACAGGGCAATTTTCGAATTGAAAGTTTCCCAGGCGCTCTCAATTATTCGGTGTGGTATTTTCATAGTCTGTTTCAGATTTTATTTTCAGGGCGCTTTCGTGGGCAAAATTGAATTCGGTGCTGGTTTTCTTTGAAAGAACGTAACGATATTATTTACTCTCGTAAATGTTTGTGTATTTTATAAGATAATGGTAAATATTAATCAGTTAATTAAAAATTATTTACATTGTCGAATGGAAATTGAAACCGTGTCACGAGCATGGAAGAAATGAAAATTTTAACTGCGTCTCAATTTTTATCAGATTATTAGACTTGGACGTGAAAGAAAAATAGACCTTTGGATATCAATAATATCTAGGTAGTAAAAATGATCGCAGAGTATTTTTTTAATTAAAAAATGATGTAATGTAACTGGAACAACTTTTTGGCAAACGAGTTTTTCAAGCAATAATTGCTTTTTCTGACAATATCCATTAATTTTTTCAACTCTAATAATAGATTTTATAATTCATTTCACAGTTATTTTTATAAGGAATTTATATAAATGACGAGTGTCTATTTACTTTTTATGCCCCTCAAAGCTTTTCAATAATTATTTTTTACAAACTAATCGAAAAGATGCAACTTCACAGCTACTTTTGATTTCTCCTAAAAAAAAGATTTCTCGTGTGCATTTGGTGCGGTAAACATTAGCAAAATAAGTAACAGTTTTCACTTTGGTTACGCTGTAACCTTTGATTTTTTTAATCTAAAAAGTCTCTTTACCCCTATCGGATATTTCACTCAACGCCATTTATTCAGGTATTTACTCGATGAAATAATTTTGGCAAATTAATTAGTTGCGTGAGTAAAACAATACACGTAAAAAAATCAATAAATCGACTATACAAAGTTCTCTAGATAATATTTATTAGTACATTACAATTGCAAGGAATTTGCAGTAAAAAGTTTCTTAATCGTAAATCACTATTGATTAGTTTTTCAACGTTTATTATACCAATAGGCAGTTTATTGCAGTTTTTGATTTAATATATTGCGTTTAAATGAACGAATAACACAGTTTAAGTATGCTTTATTAAGAATTATTATTGTGCGCTATTATTAGGTATATTGATGGCAGTTGCAGCGTCAGTTAGGATTGTTTCTCTGCTAGAGTTAGTAGTGAATTCTTCATCCCTGCAATTAATATTCCAACGTGCATACACAAAGCCATAAAATAATTCATATTAATTTGAAATGTAGGTGTAATATTGTATGTATGTTCGAAGTCAGTCGGATTTTCAATTATTCGTATTGTGTGTGAGCCTGTGGGGGTATTAACTATCTTTACTGGCTTTTGAGTATTTCTCTTAATTATTTTAATACATAAATTATGTTTCTTAATTGAGTCATGTTTCTTCTGTTATTGTAGGTGGTATATATAAAGCGAGATCCATAGAACTTGATTTTCACAAAACTACTATGTAAGTAGAAACAATTTTTTCTTTTACGGCATAAGTAGAGCAATAGTATACGGGTAGCAGCTCGTCTATATGAATACTTTAATTTTTCAATTTTTTCAAAATTGGACTAGCGAAATGTTATTAAAGTACAGAACATAAATTTCAACGAATGTTCATTCCATCCTTTATCTCGTTTCGTTTATAACGTTAATACGCCGTTGAAGCTAGTATCGGAGCAAAACAGCTTGTCAAAGTTTCGCTATGCGCTCGGATGTTCACGAAAGGATTCGAATAAAACACTATTATGAAACTCATGCCGACTAAATTACGTCGCGTTAAAGCTCTTTGGAGATTACCCGGAATCCCGGAGGCGACCGGTTTAATCTATAATTAGTTGATTTTTAAGCTCGCTATGTTCTTCGTTGTAAGCTCGAAATTTTCCAAAATTCTGATCTTTCATTTACCTCTATCCGCGTTCGATGGATATTGCTGAATATATATTGGTGTTTATAAAACGATACAAATATTAATTCTAACTTTACATCTTATTCAGCCCATAATTTAGACAAACAGGTATAAACGATGACAATTTGGACACTTCATCGCCACCCTTTCTTCTTCGTTCGTAAGAGGGTTGATTAAAAGGAAGGGGGACATTATAAATTCAAGTATCCTCTTTTAATATTGAATAACCCATAAGTAGCTTTATCGATGGAGCAGGTATTTATATACTAATTATAATACGACTATCTAATGCAAGAACCTCAAGTTTCATCGGGTATAAAAAACCATTTTATTAAATATTTAACGGAAAGAATCATTTTTTCCTTTTCCCCTTTTTTCCTTACTGTAATTTTTTGAGCCTTTTTATAATTAAAAATGATGCAGGAAGACTGGGGATAAAGAGTGCAGACGAAGCAAGGGTCCAGAACTGTCATTGTTTATCTACTTTTGCATGGGCTTACTCTATTGTGATCGATAAAAATTTGAACATTTTTTTTAACACTAAAACTCTAATACTTCAAGTACGTAATATAAAGCAAATCTGTTGAAATGTTTTTGCTGATGCTCATAGTTTTTTTAGCATAAAGCGAGCGTTTGATGCCATTCATCATTATAAATAGACTAAATCTAAAATAAATATTTTTAAAAGAATTGCTAGTTAAACCTTTAAATTTTTTTATTGAAAACTCATCCCAAAAATGTTCTTCAGTTTCACTTTGTCACAATAGAGTTAAAACTTCAAAAATTTCAACGTAACAGCAAACGTACTTTAATTTGCAGGTCAGAAAGTAGATTCAAATTACTACCCTACATGTTTCATTTCATCGTGCATCTATTTGGTTTTTGGTAATCCATATTTATGTCAATTCGAACTGTCATTCGTAAATTAATTAATGGCCCTTTAACATTTTTGTGAGTTATAAAAATGTTACTACAATTTATATACTATATTTTTAATAAATTAAAACTTATGATGGCATGCGTATAATTTAATACTTTATGAGTGAAAAATGTATGCCAGGCTCGTATGTTTTTAATATTTATTTTGTTGCGGTAGATATTAAAAATTGAAATCATATACATGTACTTGATAAACATAGAAGCCCTCGGATGAATGTAAAAAATTAACTGTGATATGAATTATAATATAATTATTGATACTGAATAAGTATAAACGTAAGCTTATATTCCTGCCATTTCGAACTCATGCAAAAACTTTTTCATGTATTATATGAATGTTATAAAATTTATTTTCGTAGACCACTAGAATAGCTTTAGTAGAGTAAAAATTAATTGGATTTATCTATCTAAAATTATACCATGCTTGCAGTCATATAGAAATAAGGTTTTTTAAAGACTTACATATTGAACCGAGGATTATTTTTTAAGTTATATTCATTATTTTCTGTCCTAAAGGTAACTATTTTACCCCATAATTCTCTGTTTCTCACTCATACACTTAATTTTGCAAAAATACATGACTTTCATACTGCTTTCGAAAGCAAATTCACATTCATCATTCTTAAAAAATAATCCCTCAATTAATCATTTATAATTCAAATAGATTCAAATTGAAGGGAGTACATGCATCGAAACGAAATGCATATTCAATTGATATGTACTAAATATTAGTTTATGGTTAAATTATACACACTCACCCATAAATTCTGCTGTCCCGCAAACTGCTCCTGTTTTCATAAGAATAAAATCTATAATTAGAGAATCATTACTTAGCATGTTATTTCGTATTATATAGCTAGAAGTGAATTGAAATTAAGATGATTATAAAGTATATTATTTATCGTGAATGAAATCATTGTTTCTACTTAAAATAATTTATTTCAAAGTGATTTTAATTTACATTCAATTAATTTTAACTAAATTTATTCACAATGGATAGAATGCTGTGTATAGGTAAAGTTAAGAATATCATGAAATCATAAGTAAAATCATACAATCGTTAATCAATGATAATTTTTTCCACAGTTAAAAAAAGTTCAACTTAAAGTAACTGCAAGTTTACAAAATAAATTTTTAAATGCATCCACTTGCACAAACGAACCATCTACGCATCCAAGCAAATAACATGTACTAACCTTTAATTAGAATCATCCTACAGACAATATAATCTACGGGTTAATTATTAATAAAATATATGCAATAAAAGTAATAACTTTACTGAAAATATATTGTACAAATATAAAATTTAAAATTAAAAAAATTCGGAATTACAAATAAATAAGTACAAATCATACCTTAGACATAACATATATTTTCGTCACGGCGCACAATAAGTTTGGTTTATCGCATACTCTGATTTCGAAAATTAATACATGTGTTTGTTACTGAATAGAGTACCTACCCCATTTTTTTTAGAGTGCGGTAAATGAAAATTACCTTACGCCGTGTCAAATAGTAGTATAAACAACACGTGCGAGATTGGTTACACCAACCATGGGTTAATATACTATAATATTAGCCAACAAGAGCAGCACAAGACGCGTGAGGATTGTTATCACTCATTTCTTGTACTCATCATGTGGATATAAATTATAACGTGGGACATTCTACTGTTTACTAATTAATTTTGTTACATTTTAATATTCTGTATTTTACTGAAGAAAAATTTCTGAAAAAGTTTAAACCACTAAACTCTGCTAAACATGTTACGTAGATGTGAAAAAATTCGAAACGTCTCGTTTCGATTAGGCAGACGTTTAAATGTTTTTTTAGATTTCATATTTTTTAATTAATTCAATTTATAATATTTTTCATGAATGAGAAATTTTGGCAAAAATGTAGTCACGATCTCCAAAACTCGCGTTTTTTGAATTAAGGCCACATGAGCCATATTTAGCTTGAAAACGACGAAAAAGGGTCAACTTTGTGAGGTTCAAGAGTGCCGTTCAACTCATAAATATATCTCTCAACATACAAGTATTTTTTCAGATCCAGAATCGGAAAAGAATCATGCCAAGAAAAAGAAAGTATAGAGCAAAATGAAGTAGAATTACGTAACTAAATTTGTTCTAGTGGTTGCAAGTCTTTCAAAAAATTTGTACATATTACAACAGTAATGAACAATAAGAAAAAAAATTATCACGCTGCAGCAGATTTTTAAAAATTAGCAGAATGTCCCATAAACTTAATTAGACAAGATATCGGTATGCACTAAGAACTACTAAAAAAAGTATAAAAACAACGTCAATATAGGGTAAAACCGTATAACATTTTATTAATTTTTTTTAATAAAAATAAATATAAATAACAACAACAAAATATGGGGAAAAAATTTGTCACTAGCCCGATTGGCTTCATAAATATTTTCTAATACTTTATATCAAGTATTTAAATTATATTATTATTGCAGTATCTTAAATTTATTATTTATATATTTATAATATTTAGCTTTGACTAATAAGTAGCACCGATCATGGATTTGTTCTCATCCAAAGCACTTAAGATAGCTAAACAAATTAGCAGTTCAATCATGATTATCATAAAGAAGTGTAT
Organism: Trichogramma evanescens; assembly: GCA_902732785.1. NCBI lineage: Eukaryota > Metazoa > Arthropoda > Insecta > Hymenoptera > Trichogrammatidae > Trichogramma > Trichogramma evanescens. The sequence continues at coordinate 19,704 of CACVKI010137127.1, read as the reverse complement.
GTGACGAATATTATATTTTGAAATGTCATTGGAATATCGCTGCTCTGTTTTTTTTTTGTTTGTTTGTATTTTTATTTATTAAAATTAACGACGAATCAAAGAGTTTCGGGTATCCGAAATGTTCTCTCGCAGCTGACTTTGCTCCTTCGTAACGCCGAGGTAGTTGCTAATGACCATTTATACGACAGATAGTTAGATCGTTTTTGTTTGATTTTGGCATCGTAATACAGTCATAAGTATGCTCCTCTGTCAACGAAACACGATCCGTACGTTAAGACGGTGTCATGGACAAAATGCCTCCATTTTCTGCATTACAAAACGTTAAAAACACATCAAATAGTTTCTCATGCGAAAAAACTGTTTTTTTTTAGGACAACTAAAAAACGTGCTGGATGTTGGATCACTCATAAGTCGGTTTGGTGCGAGCAGCCAAAAGGGATAAATAACGACACACAAGAAATCATGGATTGACAACTCTACAATAAACAAAAAAATCATAAAACAAGCCATTACAAAAAATTTCCAAAATAGCTACATAATAAAATATCATATTGTATTATATGTTGCATGCAATTATAGAAAAAATAAATAAACGAGTATACAGATATTATTATATTGTGCGCCGACTCCATTACGCCGTGTTAAAGTATCATATAATGTAATTATATATATTTTCAAGCGAGTCTGAAAAAACAATAAACGTTTTCACTACGGAATGGGATCTCTTACCTGCCGTTGCCGTGCCTGAACAACGATAGAATCTCTTCGAAGGTCTTGTTCTTCGTTTCCGGCACCTTCTTGTACGTGAAGATCCAGAAAATCGCTAAGAATGCACTGAACGGTAGGAACGTGTAGTTGTCAAGGTGATTCTATAATTCGAACAGAGTAGAAAAAAAAACAAAACAAATCAATGCCACACCGTCGAGTCAACACAGATCTTCATTTTTTATAGAAATAATAATAATAGCCGTACATGCATGCTCGGGAAGCAGATTCCAACTAAGAAATTGGCCATCCAGTTAACCAGCACGGCGATGGACATGGCGGCGGGCCTCGGGCCCTGCGAGAACAGCTCGGCGGTGATCATCCAGGGTATCGAGCCCGGCCCCACGGCGAAGAACACGACGAAGCTGAGGATCGACACCACCGACAGGTACGACATCCAGTCGATCATTTCCTGCACGTAACCAAAAAACTCCTATCAGGCGAGTAGAACCGAGCTCTCCTCTTTCCCGAGAGCTGCGGGGGAAGAGACGGAGGATTGCGGACCGGACTTTATGTATATAAATTCTGCCCCCAAGACCGCAGAAACGGTCGAGAGAGAGAGAAAACTTAAATAATAGAAAATGCGCTGCTTCGTGTGGTTTGCTCTCTGCGCGTCTGCGTAAATAATTCATGTAATGCGTCTCTCGTTCCTTTCTCCACGTTTTTTATTAAATAAAATATTCATCTCGTTTATAATGAAAATTTCTGCTGCTGCTTCTTCTTTTTTTTATAATATGTAAACACGCCCGCAACTTGTATTAAATATTAATCCAAGAGCTTCGAGCTTTAATAACGAAAAGACTATATCGAGAAGATATCTATTGTCCTTTGCTCGCGCGCAGTCAAAGCCGCCGCGCGTCAATCGAAACAGATTAATATTTCACCGCGCGGAACAGAAACATATAGTGAATCGTGGCAAGAGCACAGCTCGAAAGTAGCCAAGAGGCATATCACGCGCCGATAACATTTTTTTTTATTTCAAATAAAGATCGACTCTGCGAGTCGTTGAAAGGCCGCACAATCGAAAGCTCAGCGGAAATTTAAATTAATATACATGTATCGAAGCGGTTAGTTTTAAGAGAGATTTTCGATAAAAATTCATAATAAAAAAATAGTTAATAAAGCGTTTTAAGTTAGTAAAGGTTTATTAATTTTTTGCCCGCCGAAGCGAGTTAGAGAACAGTATCATATAGAGGCTCGAGCGACCACAACCACCAAATTATAATGAATATAAAAAAGTGATAGAAAGGTGAAATTCTCCTCCCCCAGATGCAGCTCGGGAAAGAGTTTTGTTAATGTCGAGGGGGATGGGAAAGGGGATAGACGGGAAAAAGGGTTTACAAACGAAAAACGAACGAAAAATGATAAAGCTCATAAATAGCAGGAAACAGGGATTAGTAACTTACGTACTAAATGAAAATGATACAATTTTCAGTTTAAAAAATCCCGCGAATCCGTGAAAAAGTGATTAAGTAATGCGCTCTCGATTCATAAACTGAATGGCTTTGTATAAGGAGAAAAGCTGCTTCAAAGACTGTTTTAGTTTTGTTATTGTACACAAGCAAAAAAAAAAAAAATCATCTCTAATGCATCTCCATGGTTAATAGCTGTGTAGTTATAACGGCACGCGAGAGGCTCGAGATTCTTTCATAAATTATTACAACGTCGAAACCTCGGTAATTATATCGCAGAGAGAGATAGAAGCGAATGAATCGATGAAAAAAGGAAGAAGAAAAAAAAGGAAGAAAATACTAAAATGTAAAAAAAAAAGATCTTTAAAAAATGTCAAGCGTATATTGAATGAATGCTGCGCAGCGAGAGCTGCTGCAAGAGCCGCCGTTGCTGCTTTGAAAAGATGAATAGTCGCGTAGAGAGAAATTTAAAGCACGTCTTGCGCACACTGTATAGAGGCCTCCTCTGCGCCGCTTAATAATAAATAAGGGTAAAACTTTATATTTTTTTTCTCTCTGCGTCGAGAGCAAAAGCATACACACTCCGGCGAATCGAAATTCGCGAAAGCGCGCGCGGCATCATCGTAACATAAAGAAATTATTCATATAAATGTACATATTATGTTAGAGTAAGAGAGGGGGGGGCTTTGGGTACATACTTGTCTGTGTGTACGTACCCGCTCGAGTCGGCTCGCGCAGTACTCACCTTTATCAGGAACGAAATAGTGATGAATATGGAAAAGATAAACATGCCGCCGAGGCCGTAGAGGTGGAGGGTCCTGCGGCCGGTGCGGTCCATCAGCGGAATGGAGACGAGGGTCATGATCACCATGATGACGCCGATGCCGATCGTGGCGAACTTGGCCCGCTCCTGGGGCAGACCCGAGGACGAGAACAGCGACGTCGAGTAGTAAAAAACCTGTGCGGAAAGACACGCGCGTGTCACATCAAAAAAGTAGTAAGTAGTGTACGTAGAGCTTTGATGAAGGCAAAAAAGGTGAGGTATACGCGGTAGAGAGAGAGAGAGACACAGACATACACTGGAGCACAGCGCATCGGCGTCTTTCGCTCGCTACTTTTTTCTTCTTCAATATACATTAGACGTAGACGTAGACGACGTTGCTCCAGTGTATGTCAAGACTCTCTCTCCCTTCTTTTCGCTCGCGCGAGCGGTCGCCGAGGAGAAAAAGGAAGACACCGACGAAGACGACTTTGTGTGTATCCCCGAGTCGTCTGAAGGATGTGTATACTCGGAGAGAGCTCCTTTCATCTAGGCTTATTAAAAAAAAAGGAAAAAAGCTCGGAGCTTTTTTCGGTGAGCGAGAGCGAAAGATTTTCGCCTCGTCACGTCGCGTCGTTTATATCGGCGAAGCTTGTATATATACTCACAGCATTGATGCCCGACAGCTGCTGGGACAGCTGCATCACGATGCCGATGACGAGGGGCGCCCTCAGCGTGGGGCTGCAGATCAGCTCGGTCATGGATATGGTCGACTCGGCCTGCTGGGCCCGCTCCTCCGCTCGCATCTCCTCGATGTCCTCCTCGACCTGATTGCTGGCGCGGAGCTTGCGCAGCGCCTTGCGCGCCTCCTCCTCCCACTGCTTCGTAATGAGCAGGTACCTGTGTGTGTGCGGCAAAACGAAGAGAATACCAGAATTATTTTTTATCCAACCACTCGTACTGCGCTGCTCTTATATTATATCTTTATATACGATCTCGAGAGGGCCTCTACCCCCGCATACTCGAGAGTTATCCTTTTTGCACAACGACGACGGCACTCGAGCCGCATTATGCATAGTCGACGTAGCTATATATCGCTTTTATAATCGCTGCCGCGCATCTTCTCTCTTGGAATAATTCAAACTCGAGGAGATTCGCAGCGGCAATTGGCAGCCTTAATTCGCCTCAAATATTCATAAGTATAAGTGAGTATTAGTAAGTGCACGCGTACCTGGGAGATTCGGGACAGAACGGCAGCAGCACCAGCTGCAGCACGGCGGGACACACGGCCAAGCCGAGCAGCAGCGGCCATCCGTCCTCCGTGCCCAAAATCTGCTCTATGCCCAGAATCTGCGACAGCAGCAGTCCTATGGTCACGGCCAGCTGATTTATCGTGCCCAGACCGCCTCTCAAATTCAGGGGCGCGATCTCCGATATGTACATGGGCACGAGGCTGGTGTGCAGGCCGCAATTGATGCCGATGACGAAGCGGCCGACGAACAGCATCTCGTACGAGCTGGCGAGCTTGGCGCAGAACATGAGGCAGGCCCCGGCGATGCCCACCACGTTGTTCAGCAGGAGGCCGCCCTTGCGCCCGAACCGATTGGCGACCATGCCGCCGACGAAGCCCCCGAGCATGCCGCCGATGGCGAAGATGGAGACCGCCACGGAGTACATGCGCTGCACCGACTGCTGGGCTATCTCCTCGCCGTAGCGGCCCTTGTACACGCCCTTGATGAAGTCCTCGATATTCTGGGAGAAAAAGAGAAGAGATAAGGAAAAAGCTAATAAGGCTGAAGAACAAGGGGAGAAAGAAGAAGAAAAAAGTCAATTAAGGACGCGCCCGATCGGTAGAGCTCTGCGCACGACAGGACTCGAATTCGTGATAATATAGTTCGTTTTCTACTACCACCGCTACTCGAGGGGGGAGGGCTACTACTTCGACACAGTTTAATCTAATTGGGCAAATCGTGTGCGCGCCGCGAGAAAGAGAGAAAGCTCGGGTATATACATATATACCAGAGACTCGCTCTGTGCCGGCCTACTTAGAAAATTGTGTGGTGTCATGGTCGTACACACAGGTGCTTGCACCAACGCCGTTCCCGCCGCCACTCTAATGGCACAGAAACTTCTCCTTCTTCGTCTATATACGGAAATTCGACTAGCGCGGGGGGGGATACAAACACGAGGCAGGCAGGCGGGCAAATAAGTTGGCAAATTAATTATGTGTTGGGAGCAGTAGCGGCAGCCTTCGGTGTATATATATATCGCGATTTCACGCGTAGCTCCCAGTAGTGGTAGTAGCAGTAGGTATAGGTTCTCTATATGCACGTGATGAAAAGTTCGAAAGACTCGCGAGACTGCGCGAAAACAAAAGCTCCGGGATAAAAATTCAAATTTAATCGGTCGGGGATCGATCCGACACGTATACATACAGACAAAAGTTACATCGAATTCGCATTTATAGATATACAGTAGGATATACCTTTTCTGGCGCATTGATCACTCCGGTGTTGTAGCCGAACTGCAGCATGCCCAGCACCGCTGCGAGTATCGCGTACGACAGGAAGAACGTCAGCCCCTGTAAAAAAAAAGCAGCAGAGTTATCGTTAAAATACGCTCGTTTATACGCGTGTAATTCGCGTGCGCTCGGAGAGCTTACGAAAAGTGTCGAGGATTAATCCTATTTATATTATATATATAAAAAAAGAGAAAAGCTCGTTAAATAATCATCGTCGTCGTCAATTTCGTGAGTGCGTGCGATAAATCATTGACGACGATGCGATGCTGTTGTATGTATAAAGTGTAAAATAAGTATAAAATAACGAAACGATAACAAAAGGAAAAAATAATCTTTTTATTCAATGTCAAAAACATGTTCGATTACAAGGTAACAAAACGATACAATATTGCCTTCTGAAAAGTAAAATATGTTCATAATAGAAACAGATTGATGCGATAACAATACAATAATAAATGTGAAAATAATTATCGAAACGAAGCCAAAACCAGTGGGTGTGTGTGTAAGTGTAAAATTTTCAGCTCGTATCGACTTGCAGCGTACTTTTTTTCGTTGGAAAAGCTACACGAAAACATCAACTAAACTATAGTTCTCCGTGTAGTTTTCAACAAAAAAAAGCTGCTCAGTGTAAAAAGAGTTTGACTATACGGAACACAGCACAAAGTTACAAATACATCGAACTTCATCAGTGCACACTTTTCTGGTCATTTTATTCGGCTTCCGTTTGCAATATTGATTGATTCACCCATACGAAATGCATTCAATAAATAAATCCAAAAAGCGAATAAAAAATCCCCTTCGCACAAACGCTCTCTTTTTTGGGAAAAGTGGCGCCGTACGAAGCTTTTATATAAACATATATAATAAAAACGCTGTAAAGAACATACACACATACAAAAAATCATAAAGACGCAAAAGAATCTGTAACAATATGAAAAAGAAAAAAAGCGGCATTAAAAGAAATATTTCTTGCTGTATATGTAATAATAAAAAAAATGTTGCTAAAAAGAGGTATATATAATAAAATCATGCAAAATCGGACATATCCGGGATTATACTTTGAATTATTTTTTTCTTTTTTCACCTGCTCCAGAAGCCGAAGCTTTCTTCGATGCGAGTGTTCCTCGAGTCTGTCCACGTATTCTCGTAGCTCTTCGATTTCCTCTTTCACCTGCTGCACGGTATCTAGTTCATGCTGTATAAAAAAGAAAAAAGGAAGGAAAGATGAAGAAATATTTTTGATCCATCTCTTTCGATTCTCGCCAAGCTAGCTCGACGCGCGCTGCTGATATTTATAGAAAATTATGAGCTTTTAGGTCAGATATACGCGAGCGATGTCGAATGAATTTCAATAATGTAAAAAAAGTATATGGTATTTTTTTTTCCTCGCCTCGTCCGTTTTTATATATTACAACGACGCGCGGGGGAGGGGGG
>CACVKI010137127.1:0-12805 GCA_902732785.1 Trichogramma evanescens | reverse complement strand
AAGAAGAGGTATGAAAACCATTTATTAAGCAATTCCTGTTTCGAGCATCGTTTATTATTATTTATATAACGAAAGTTCGTAAATCAGATACATAGGCGCGTGTATACACGATGAAAATTCCAAAATGAATTATTAATAATCGCTAAGAGTTATTCGTTATTATTATTTTCCATCCAAATATTTTATTGCGCGCGGCTGCGTTCCCATGAATGCACTTGAGCATTAAGCAATTAGCATATTTATTTGTGTGTGTATACGCGGCAGATATTAAACGTTCGTCGAAAATTGCGCGTGTAATTTCGTTTTATCGATTGGAGAATTCGAATAATCTTTTTTTTTTTTGTATAAATGTAAAAACTTAATTAATGCATCGCTAATAACGGGTGTGACGAATAACGTGTATGAAAAAAAAATTTTTGCGAGAAAATTACAACGAGTTGATTAAAACGCACTATAGAACACGTACGTCGCGTCGCGGCGAAATAAATCAAATGAAATATTTTTTTTTTTGTCATTTTCCATATAAATAAAGCCTATATAAGGCTCAGGTGGTTTTTTCCTGTAGATGACTACTTTAATTAGAATTTTGCCTCCATATATTTCTTCCTTTTTTTTCTGGCGTATGATATTATTGTTGTGTGCCACAGTGTGTCTGTGTGTCTGTGTGGGTGTATGGGCAGCGGCGGCGCACAACTCATTCGCCGTCTCATGGGAAGCGCGCGGCACACACGAGACCTGGGTATAACATTTCAGCTTTGCGTGTAAAGTTTGAATTCATCAACGTCATACCAGCTCTCTAACATTTGAGTGTGTATATTTTATTTTTCTGTTTTTTTCCGAGTTTTTTTTGCTGCCAGCGGTTTTATCTAACGAGGCCTGGGCGGAATTGCTTCCCCCCGCGCGCGCACCGAAAACGCGCGCTCGAGAAATTAAAAACACTTATACGATGCACGTGAAATTTTAATCGACGCTCGCGGTACACGCGTGCGTCTGTGTGCACTTTTTAACAATGTTTTATGCGTTGTTAAGGCGCGGCCAATTTACATTTTTATCCAATTCCGAACTTACACCGCTGCAGCAGCAGCAGCACACGTTACAATTAAACTTATTTCATTATTTTATACGCGCGCGTATAATACGATTGAACGAGAATATATAGAGGGAGAGCGTAAAAGACATTACCTTAATCGCCACCATGTCGCGCTTGACCTCGCTGACCTCGCTCTGGCAGGACTCGACGCTCTTGGTGAGCTCCTGGAGCTGCGTGCGTATCTCGCAGAGCGCCACGGTCGTCTCCAGCTGGCGATCTCCGCGCTGCAGCTCGTCCAGCTTGGCGCTCAGATTCATGCTCATCACGCTCACCTGCTTTTGCAGGCTTTAGTTTTCGAACGAGAATTATTCGATAAGATTAGTCAAAATCGATTTTTTCTAAGACGTGTCTTTTTTTTTTGTTAACATATAATATAGTAATTCAACCATCATATTTCAGTAATACTCAACCAAAAAAATTTAAACAGTCTAATTAAGTGAATTGGATGTTTTTCAATTTTTTTTTTTTTTTTGTTTCACTAAAGGTGTTGCGTGCATTAAAAAGTTTTCAAGTATATTAATTTTGCTACGAGACTTTACGTAATTGAATTTACGTCTTGAATTCTCTTTCTCTTTTTTATATTTTTTTCACTTTTTTTTTATATTAAAATTTTTAAAGCGAGCAACAATCCGTCGAGTACCTGAGATTTTTCATTCATTATCGTACTGCACGTCACTCAAAGCATTCAATGTGTGCATTTTCTGTGACTGATTCTATTAAACTGCAATTTTTGTATAAAACGCGAATATCGCTCTAAGCTTTCGGAGTTCGTTGCAATTATAGCATTTTATACTGATATACAAAAGTAGAAAACAACGAAAAAACTGTCAATAAAACGTAAACGACTAACGCAAAAAAACTTTAATTAATTGAAATAATTATTTTCATTTTATTTTTTTTTGGTGGAGTGTATTCTAGCACGAAAATCGTTCGTGTACACAGCCAACGCCAATTTGTTTCTCACAATTTAAATTGAAATTGTTATAAATCCATTCATTTAGTCACCATAATGCGAAATAAACTACGAAGACAAACAGCAATTTTACTTTAAAATCTTCGAATAAAGTTTCGTGTGCGCATAATACTTTTGAAATGAATTTCAAAACATAATATACCAATTAGTAATTTTGTCAAAGCTGTGCAGATTAAAAGAGAGATGCCGTTGCTCACTAATGGTGTACTAAAGTTGTATTTCAGTTTGAAAAAAAGGGGAAATGATCTATTCGTTTTGTATCATTAAAAATAAATTGTTTCGTTTTTCGTCGCCTAATACCCTTTGAATTATTTTTCATCTTGTACAAAAAACTAAGAAAACTATGTCGAAACTTTGTAAAACGAAACATTTTTACATTTACGCTGAGTAAATTATTTAATTGAACGAAAAGTCAGAAACTTTTGTATTCTTGTGCATTTTTTTTCGTGAAAAGTTTATTTATTCGTTGGAAAAAAAGTTTGTTCAAATATTTTACCGACAAAGAATTCATCGTTACGGCATGTTTTTCGTAAAAAATCGTTTTTGTTCCATTAGTTTCTCTTAGTTTTTCGTAGTTATTTGGAAAAATACTATTTCAATAAGTGTGTAATTGTGAAGAATTTTCGATTTTTGTGATCAGATTAGTGGCAAAATCTCATTACTACAGTTCTTGAACTTCTACTTGTGTCGAGGTGATTTTTTCAAGTTGTTTTGTAAATGAATAAAATTAATGAAATCTTCGTCGCAAGGAAGATTTTGGGCTTGATTGATAATGAAAAGGTATATACGTCGGCCGTGCACTCTCGTGCACTCGAGAGAATGATTTTAAATGCACGAGAGTTATATGCATGACAATGAATGTATTCTGACCCTGACAATCGCAGAACATGAAGCGATGAATTTGAATCGAGTGAAATGCAGTAGAAATGAATGAACAATGACTTTGAATGAACGATTTTGAAAGAGAAAGAGTAAGAAAATCGTGACGATCAATACCAATATTGATTGAAAATTAATTGTTTTATCATTGTCGCAAATTTTATTTTTTATCATGAACAAATTATGGAAGAAAGTATGAGAAAATATGTCTGTTATTTTTTGTTGGTCAAGTTTGTTTACTGAATTAGACAATCAATAAAGGTATATATTCAAATAGCAACGAAAACGTAACTGGTGGAAAAATACGATGTCAATAAAAAATATGAAATTTTTACTGTCGGAGATGTGTCGATATAACAAAGCGTAAAAAAATAAGTCTAAGATAAATGACAACAAACAGCGTGACGTGTAAAAAAAAAAGAAAGAAAATCACTACGACAATAAAAAAGAGTCTGCTGCAGCGAGAGACAGAGAAAGAAAAAAAAGGGAAAATGACGAAATCTGAAAAAATGAGTAAAGTAAAACTTATGGGCAAAGAAGCAAAAAGACGAGAGAAGAAGCGAGATGTAACGTAAAAGTGTACAACGGGGGTACAACAAAGGTGTGGTAAAATAAAAGGCGAAGAAAAAGAAAAGGCGAAAAATCGGGTTGAAAAAAAAGAAGAAGACATGGCGGTGGCTGGTGGTGGTGGTGGGGGTGGGTAAAAAAAAAAAAGAAACATATGAAGCAGAGCGAGCGATGATGTTGGATATGTACCTGGGAGGAGGTACGGAGACCATGGCTATGTTTCGAAACTACGCTAGAGTTCCCCCGAGGGCTCTGGCAATCTCGCACTTATTTTTTTTTTTGTCTTTTATTTTTCAGTTCAGTTCAGTTCAGTTCTCCGGCACTCTTTTCTCATATGAGCACGCACGCACGCGAGGAAGAGGAGAGCGAAACATATATGAGCCGTGTATCCGTTTTTCTCTCTCTCTCTTTTAACAGGCCTCCTCTTGACAAAATTTCTCTCGTCTCTCTCTTTCTCGCTATATAGATATACACGCAGAGCCGTCAAATTGACCGTTGCGCACTTTTATCCGCTGGCACTCGCGGAACGACGTCGACGACTCAGGTAGGTGGTGGCAGCAATACTTGACTGATTACTCGTGTATATTTGTGTGCTTACACAGACACAAGAAAGAGAGTGAGAGCAGCAGCTCCGTGTGTTGCGTGCGTTGTTGTGGAGGGTGGGTGGGCTCCGCCGCACGCACCCAACTGATTACTTTTCAATTGCAGTCCAAAAGCTGCTATCGTAAACGCTGCTCTCCACGTACGTGTACGCTTTTATTATTTTCTATACACGTATAGAAGCGGCAGTAGTGGCACAAAACTGATGCTGAGCTTCGTTGCCTCTCGTTTTTTCTCTCCGTGTTTATGTATATCTATATATATCGCTCGCTCGCTCTCGGCTCAATCGATCGCTTCGTACTTTTTTTTCTTTTTTCTCGCTCTCTCTCTCTCTCTCTCGCTCTCAATTTCAAGCTCGCTCACGATACTCTTTTTTTGTTTTCGTTTTTTTACCTATAGTTTGGGAAACATAGTCGTGGTTCAGTTTTGGCTCTCTATATTATATTATCTCACAATTAATGTTGTCAGCTTTAATGAATCAATAATGCTATAATGATATATGGAATGTACAAATTAAATATCAAGTATGAATTGTTGTTTTTTTTTTGTTTCGCGAGAAGGCCGATACCTGTCCCGAATACATAAAATCGGCTAGTCGGCCTTCTCTCGTGTGTTTCGCTATATCTCGAACTCGTTTAATTGTGTATGATGAAATATGTACAGATTTACATCGGTAATGTGTTTATGTCTGTTTGATGTGTCTCTCATATTCTTTCTTTATTTTTTTTCATTTCAATTTACGACGAATCATCCACGAGCACAGAATAGAAAACAATCGTCTACGTCGAACAAAGGAACCGTACTGGAATTTTATTTCTAATATCCATCGTTGTTTAATAGATCGCGAAATAATTCAAACAGCCACCGGCTAAAAAGTCTTTCTCTCTCTCTCTCGCGCACATAAAGGCAAAACTCGTCGCGCAGATATTTCTTTTTCATTTACATTTATATATACGCGAATCTCTCGAGAAATTTGACGACGAGTTACTCTATTTTTTTTCCTTTCTCTCTATTTTTTTTTCATATATATTGCAGCAGCGCAGCCGGAGCCCCCGCGTGTATAAATTTTCTATTTTTCGCACGACTGCGCGCCCTCGCCTGTATATAAAAGCTGATTTCCGCACGCGCGCAGCCCCCGATGAAATATAGTGTAGGCGAGCTTGCGAAACAATCGAGAGTCGTATCGTTTTGCTGCTGCTGCTGCGCATAGTCGTAATCGAAGTTTTTTAAAGCTCGCGTTGCGAAATGTGACGTATACAAAGCTCCGCTGCTGCTGCGTAGTACCCGCGAGAGAGATTTGCAATTTTCGCGCGCGATTTTCCCGCAACTTTCTTCGAGAGAGAGAGAGAGAGATATCTCTCATTGCCCCCCGCGCGCGCCGGTTTTAATTGAAACACCGCGAGACAATATACATTTCGAGATACGAAGCTGCTTTCATTCGAGTTACTCGCAAAAGTATATATACCGAACGTATACGTAATATAAACTTTACACAAATGGTCCAGCGAATATATATAATAATCTAAAATAAATAATGTTATATAGCGCAGAGATGAAGTCGACGATGATAATTTGAAGCTTGATAAGTGATTGTTTATACTGAGCAAATGGGGCTGCGAGTTGAATGCAGTAATCGAATACAAAAGTATGAATATTTCGATAATTGCGAATTAGCAGTTTTTTTTTCTTCTTACGTATTTACGAATCGATCGATCGAGTTATATAGGCTCGTTGTTGCCTTCGTCGATGGCTGTATGATGTTCGCAAATTGTTTACATGACGTGTATTGTCGCGAATGAATAAGCCTGTATGTTTGTGTGTACGTATGTAAATGAGTCCTTGTTTAACATTTTTACATTGGTATGTGTACGCGAGCACGAAGATATATTTCTTTTGCTACTTCTGATTCTCAAAAGTACGAGATAATTTTTTTTTGTTACTCGATGCGACTGTACTGCGTCAAGCTGCCAATATGGACAATGAGATTGCCATTGAATATTCAATAAACGAAATGAGAAATTAAATCATATTGAAAAATTCAACTGAATATAATTTTTAATTAATTGAGAAGTTACTTCGCCGATAGAAGTGCTCAACATTTTATAGCTCATTTTTAGTCAATGATGAAAAAGTTTCTTGGACATAAACGGGCCATGAACTGGATTTTTATTATCAAAATAAATTCCTGACTTTTATACAATTATTTTCACTTTGCCACTTGCAGATTTATGAAATAAGGTACTCGCCATCTAGCGGTGGAGACTTGAATTCAAAGCGATTAAAAACTGGTCCAAGTTCAAATCAGTATTAAATTGTCTATCAAAATACGCTTAATATTTGTACCATAATTGTTACAAAAAAAAAACTTAAAAAGCAAACTAATTGATGGTAATGTATTTAAACAATTTTAAATGATTATTTTTCATTAGTGTCGAGCATTTCTACCAGGATCGTAGCTAAATAATTTCATGAATTCAATGATTTTTTTATCCGAACAAAAAATCGCGCGTATAAATATATCATGAGCAACAAAAAATATCAACAATGCGTATCAGTCTATAAACGGCTTGAGACTACCCACGATTATAATGATTCGTATCGATTTATCGTTATAATTGTGTATACATCGCCGACTCGAAGCCTCTCTTTATTCTTATTCAAAGATCAGTCATGCGATATTATAATTTCTGTATTACATATCGTGTGTGTCGTGTTATCGAGTTGCGGTGGAGACGTACCTCAAGAGCAGCTCTCTCAGAGTGGCCTCATCCTCTTCCGGTACTTCTTCCTGCGCCTCATTACTGTAGGTACGCGGGTGTCGCCGGGAGCTGGGCCTCACGCCGCCGTGACGATTGAAGCGCGGCACCGACGAGCTCGAGTGATGATGCCCCGTGGCCCCCGTCAAAGGCGCCGTGGATCCTAGCTGCTGCGGTCCCCCGTAGGACAGTGGCGGCACAGGACCTCCTCCGCCGCCGAGGGGAGGAATGATACCCGGTGGTACGACGACGCCGCCGCCGGCCGGCTGCTGGTAGTGAGTTGTGGTTGTGGTGGTGGTGGTGGTCTGGAGGTAGCGCGCCGCCGTGCCGCCCGCTGCCGCCGAGTGCTGCTGCTGGCCGCCGCTGCGCGTCAGCTTGAACGACGAGGCCAGACTGTGGTGTCGCGGATGGCGCTGCTGGTGGGTCGACGACGACTCGAGCTCGGACCCTCGCAGTGGGTGCTCGGCGGTGCCGCCCTGGTGCAGGTGATTATCGACGCCGCTAGGCCGCAGCGCATGACTGCGCACATGCAAAATAATAATAATCATAATCACGATGATGTATAATAATAAGCTTTGTTGTGTACATGTGGATGTGTTTGTCCTCGTACGCTCTCTATTGTGCTTTTACTACTGATTTTCACTCCACCACTGCGGGGTATACAACGGTGGTAGTATAGTATAGCGCGTCAAGCACGGCGGAGAATTATGCGCATTCCAAGTGGCGTCGCGCGCGCGTCGAGACTACTACTACTACTACTACTGTTTGTTTGCAACGCGCGCGTAAACTCGGAATCTCTCGAGTTAAGGTGTACTACACGTTCTCTTGTTGATGTTTTCTGCGCGCGAGAGAGAGAGAGAAACAAAAGGTCTTTCGGGATTTTTGAAACGTTTTTCTGTTAAAACATATATTGAGTCAACTTTAATTTAATACTTGAATTAAATAATTTCGAGCTTTTTCGCTGACAGAAATCGACTGCGTTTCGTTCTACTTTTCGATGGCGCGTGCGGCGATATACGAGTTTAATAATAAAGTGTCAAAAGCAAAATTTTCGACTTTACTTGTTATATTATTCCTCTCAGCATTTCAGCGGCGGCCGAACTGGCTCTCGCAGCACTGAAATGGCCAAGGTTTTTCGTCAGAGACCCCGAGAGATCTCATCGAGCAAGGATTATGCATCATTGAGGAATATTTTTTTCTTTCTATTTACCGAGACCGAGAATCGAACCCACGCCGTTTTGGGACCGTAGAATATCGAATAAAAAAGACCCAAGAACCTAACCACCTGAGCTAAACGCGACTAATCCTAAGGTGCCTAAATATGTTACGAATAAACATATTTCTGCAAAACGCAATCGTTAATAGATTTGTTTATAATTTTTGTAGCGTTAATTTTTATTAAAAAGTAGCAAACAAAATTAGAATTGTCCCCCATAATCGAGTGTACAGCGTTTTACTTTTATCTCTTTTATCTATCTTACTATCTCAAGAATGACTTTTGATTCGCCTTACCTGGAGGTGCGGTGCCGCGGATGATGTTCGGCCGCGGCCGCGTCTGCTGAATGACGCTTCGACCTGGCGTGCTGCTCCAGCTTACGGCCGCGCCTGATGCTGCGCTGCAGGTTGGCGGCTTGTTCGGTCCTCAGGGGGCCGCCGTGCTTCACGCAGGCTCACACCCCGATTCGAGCTCGGAAAAACTGGGATAAGAAAATTCGTCGTCCGGACCACGTCTCGGACTACCACCTTATAATTATATATAATTATTAGCCTCTCCTTTGTGGTACAAAGTGGGGAAGCCCAGAAAAGCTGCTCCTATTCTTTGCAGAGATTTACAGGCCGAATCGAGGCAGTGGCGTACAACTCGATTTCGAGTTTCTCGTCGTCGTCGTCGTCGTCGTCGTCGTCGTCGTAGTAGTTTGTCTCGAGCATGTGGCTACTCCGCAGCTCTGCGCTTCTGCGTCGTCGTCGTCTTCTCGTAGGCTTCGAGTTATCATCATCATTATTATTATTTCGTTGTCGTCGTTGATGCAGCTCCGGCGGCTTACGCTGGTATCTGGGCAGTAGTAGTCGAGTAGTCGTAGTAGTTCCTCTGTTACGGGCGGCTGCTCGCAGTGGTAGTAGTCGTAGTCTCGTTCGCCGCTGCTGCTCCGACTCGATGCCACTCGGTCCTCGTTCCAATGCTGCTTGCGTAGACACGGAACACAGAGATTCGCAATATATATATGTAATGCGTTACACGAAGCAGCTTTCGAAACTCGTGCGGCTCGTCGTCGTCGTGTGTCGTCTCTCTGTCCCTTTTACACACAAAAGCTTCGCGAGTCGTCCGAACTATACGCACACACTGTGTATACATGTATTCAAGCTCTCGGACGAGCTTTGCGCTCGCAGAGGTAATCGAACAGAGAGAGTCGCACGCGCTCGAGTCGTATGCGTGTGTACGTATGTGTATACTTACCTGTGTGCCTTCATTCATTCCACGAAAAAAAAAAAAAAAAACAACAACGACGTAAATAAAAGTCAAATAAGCCCCGAAAACTCGCGTCTCTCGTGTCGAAGGAAATAAAATGCTCTACTGCTCTGTGTGTACTGTGCGTATGTGTGTAGTATAGAACTCAAATAATCAAGACAGCCAGCAACAAAAAAAATAAACGGGTGGTAGCATTTTCAATTTGACGTCGGGTCTTGTGACGGATAAATACACACACACACATAGCTCGCGGGAGTACAGTAAAACAAAACCAAAAAAAAGAGCAACGAGTGTATATATCGGCGATTTGCCAGTAGCAGTTTATGCTCATTCTCATTCTCTCTTCTCTTTGCGCTATTAAACATACAAAAGAAGAAAAAAAGAACGAGGAGAATACCCACACAGAGAGAGCAAGCGAAATCTCGATATCGTCGAGTCGTGTAATTGTCGTCGTGTCGTAGTCGTCGTCTCGCGGAGCGCGAAAAATTCTTTCCGATGTACTTTTGTGTGCCGACGCCGCCGCCGTTGTTGTTGTTGATCGCGCGCGCGCGGGAACTATTATTCGCGGTGGTGGCGGCGGCGGTGTACTCGGGGGCGATTTATCGGTGTTTTCTCTGTCACGTTGGCTCCTGCCGCCGCTGCGGGGGGTTTATATAGGAGCTGCTATGTATATACGGGAGAGAGAATCTCGCGACTTTTTTTTTGTGTAAAAGATCTCGATATAAATTACGATGAGGAAGCATAACTCATCGCCGGAAGCGTGCAAGTATATATACGCGAAAGAAGAAGAAGAAGAAGAAGAAGAAGCAAAGAAGTCGGCGGCGGCAACGGAAGGTATAATATAACGCACGGGCGGAGGGAAGCACAGCTCCTATTCGTATACATTCGATCGATTAAAAGAAAGGAGCTTGGTCGCCTTCTTCCGAGACGTTTTTCGGAAAATCGCAGTCCTCCTGTGTACATATGTAATATGCGTACAACAGTCGGACGAGCTTCTGTATAATGCAGCCAAAAGCCAGGTAGGTAGGTAGGTACGGTGGCACGGCAGCCACAGCAACAAAGCCACACTACTATCGTCGGATTTTGCGCCTGCAGAGAGAGAGAACTGCGAGAACTGCGAGAGAGAGAGCGAGACTCTGTGCGCGCGGGGGATCGATCGATCCGTCCGCCCGCCAAGCCAAGCACAAGCCAACGTGTGCTGCAGCACCTGCACACACTACTCTCCGAGCGAGCAAGCGGAGGGTATACAACGTCGGCGGGGGGAGGAGGAGGAAGGGGGAGGGAAGTAAAGAGCAAAAGAGTGAGCGAGCGAGCGAGAGGTGGCTGAGAAAGGTAGAAGCCAAGACCTGCTGCTGCTGCTGCTGCTGCTACCCCTCCTGCTGCACGACGACCCCATGGCTGTGTAGCAGTAGTGGTAGTAGTAGGCAAGCCTCGTGCGAGCTGCCTCGAGCCAGAAAGCAGAATAGCTCGACGACTACTACTACTACGACTGTATATGAATGTTTAACTCGTCTGTGGATGACTCGAGCTCTCGATGCAGCAGCAGCACAAGGCAATGGGACCGAAATCGTAAAATAAGGCGTTGCCTCTCTCTCTCACTCCGCCACACGCGGCACATATCGATACTGCACCTACACACGCTCGAATATAATATATCCATCGAACGAAAACTTAATTTTTCTTCCATCGAGTGCATCGCGCGCGTATATATAGCTCGAACTCGATCGCAGCTCGCTGCTTGCCTTGCCTCGGCTTGTGTGGAGCAGCTCGTTGTTGCCCCCCGTGGCACACACGGAAAACCGGTATCTGTGCCGCATATCTTCGGGAATTGTATAATCGATAGTTGGGCAATATATGTGCCCATCTTTTTTGGATCGAGCCCCCCCTTGCGCGCAGAGTCTCTGATTGATCTTGCCCTCCTCCTCCTCCTTCTATGCTTCTACTTTTCGTTCTTCTTTCTATATAACACAGCCGTTGCGCGCAATACTTTGTATCTGCTCGATTCTTCATACATCGATGCGGGGAATTTTTCCTCGACCCACACGCACATACATACACTTCTTACTTTGACCGAAAAGTTTTTAACACGAGAAGCTATACAGGAGAGAGAGAGAGAGAGAGAGAGAGAGAGAAAGTGCGCAGAGAGCGCAAAGCTATTGTAAGTAAGCTGCCGAGAGGCTTTAGGCGAGCGAGAGCTGGGAAACCCTCGCGCCGAATCGCGTATATAGAACTTGCAACTCTCTTTCACCGATATATACATACGTACGTATACTCTCTGGTACTCTTCGCAGCACGCGATATCACTATATTCAATATACATGCGCCGTTCCACTGCTGCAGAGAGAGAGAGAGAGAGAGATGTAAAGTGCAAGAGATGTTAAGTTTCCTAGCCCGGCCCCCTCGCCCGACTCTGCGCGCTATACTGCTCGAGTAGTACTCGCAAGCTCACGCGAGCATAGTACAGTAGTGCGATATGGTACAGGGCAGACAAAAAGGAGAGAGCTAGCGAGAGAGAGTAAGACTTGAAAAGAGACCTTTGTCGATCGCTTAGACTTTTTAACTCGACGTACGAGAGAGCTTGCGAGCTGAAAAGCTGGGGACAGCTTTCTTCCGTCCCCCCACCCCCTCCGAAACTACCTAATAACGTAATGCGTGTATAGAAAATTCTATTAATCAGTTGCCTCAATGCCAAGTTTCCCCGGTACGTGTGTTCGTTTACGTAAAAGCTCGAGGTACGAGGCAAGGCAAGAGAGGGTCGAGGAAAACGAGTCGATTTCTTTAATATAACAAGCTCCCCCTTTTTTTCAAAATAGCTTGAGAAGAAGAAAAATCCTCAAGACGAGTGTGTTTGACCTTCTTCCGCGCGCGCGCGCAAGAAAGTCGAAGCTGCTGCTGCTGCTGCCTTTGAGGCAAGAAACTGGCGAGAGGCTTCTAACAGCAGAATGTGGAATCTAATACGTATATAAAAGTATGAGGCGAGTTTTCGGGTGGGTGGGTGGAGGAAAAGCACCACGCGACACACAATCTTTCGGCCAAAGCCTGGCATGCATGCATGCATGCAGAGTATGAGAGAGAGAGAGAGAGTGAACGTCATTACGCCCACCGCGACGTCGACGTCCGACATCAAAGAGAGAGAGAGAGAGAGAGAGACAAGTGACTCGTATACATATATATTTAGACAATGTGCCCAGGTATATATTTTCGGATAGGTGGTCGTGCCTATCGCACTTGAATAAATACTCAAAGACTTCTTAAACTACAATTATTTATTATAAAAATTGAATAAACGTTAGGAATTACAGCTAAGACTCGAGTACAGAAAAAATGCGAATACTTCTAGTGTCGGGCCCGTCGCCACAAGTGTGGGCTAGACGAGGGCTGGAGACAGAGAGAGCGGTCCTTTGACTCCTGTCAAGCCCGAAGGCTCTTGACCGCTTTCTTTTTCTCCCTCTTTGCCGCTGTCCGAAGATGGG
>CACVKI010137126.1:189-12589 GCA_902732785.1 Trichogramma evanescens | reverse complement strand
GCAGAAAAATTGTGCAGAGAAGAACTGTAAAACTGTGTTTCCACAATTTTTACCCCGCGTTCTGCAGAAAATTCTGTAGAAACTCGCATTCGCTTCAATCGCAAAATTCACGTTCTGCAGAAAAATTGTGCAGAGAAGAACTGTAAAACTGTGTTTCCACAATTTTTACCCCGCGTTCTACAGAAAATTCTGTAGAAACTCGCATTCGTTAAAGTCGCAAAATTTACGTTCTGCAGGAAAATTGTGCAGAATGATCGTGCTGTATGTTTTTGTGTAAGCAAATCCAGCAGATTGTGGGCGCGAAAATTATGCAGCATATCCTGCAGAAAACTCTGTAGAATTTTCTGCTGAATTTTCTGCAGATTTTTTTTGCAGAAAATTCTGCAGAATTTTTTCATAAGGGCGACGACGTCGACTAACCAACCAGGTGGAATCCCACAACTCTCCGCTTGCCGGCACAAATATAAGCGTAACATACGTGTAATGCGCGCATATACTCCGACGCGCGGTCAGAAAGTGTATAATCTTTCTCTCTCTCTCTGGCTGGGCAGCAGCAGCACCAGCATGAGAGTCCGCAGCCCGCGCGATGCTAATATTTCACACACGTGCGCGCATACACAAGTACACAAGTACACACACACACGTGCACACACACATTTACAAACGTAAACAAATTATTCTCTTGTTACAAATTACTCAGATTTTGTAGTTGGACAGCTTTTGGAAAATAGGACTGGTTTGAAAGCGGGTCGCTGCTGCCTGACTGCTGCCACCGCCGCGCCGCATTGCGTATCCTGGCCACACACGTCCTTGAATGTCCATGTGTATTACATATACACACGTACGTGGTATATAACTTTTGGCCCATCAGAGACGGCAGGAGAATTAATTTCGCATAACGTACGTACGTATGATAAATAGTCCGAGATGGACTACCGTAAAGCTTGATTTTATCGTATACACTTGTCGTTCCTGGACGCGATCGTAAAAGCTCGCTCGTTTCTAAATTTTTTTATTAATTTTTTTGTTCAAATGCAGAGAAAAAGGGAGAAATAGTGATTTACATATAAAACTCTTCAACGATTAAGAAACTTTCCTCGCCCAACTACGTGCGGACTTTGATCAAAGTTAAGCATTAAAAAAAAAAAGAAGAAAGAAGAAAAAAAACGAAGTTAAGATCGCGACTCGCCGCGCTTTTGCGACTGTGCTGCGGCGAGCTCGGGCTCAAAAGCGCGCCGTTCGCCTTGGCACAGAAAAAAAGGGCTTATCGTTAAAAAATTTCGTCTCGTCGTTAAAAACAGCACACATCTATTACCGCGCGGGTATATATCTATACCATCCATAACGATCTCAATGGACGATATGAGCTTTGGCGTTGGAGCTTTACCCGCGTAAAAGAAGGCGGCGAAGCTGCTGCGGCGGTCGAGGAAGTCAAGAAAGCTTGCAGCATTATCTCTCTCGCTCTCTTGCAACCACCTTCTCTCTCTGTGCTCTTGGATCCTACAGCCGCTTCTGCTGCTGCTATAGGTAAGATCCTTTCTCCGTAATATACATGTATACAGCTCGTATAATAAGAGATAAAATGCGTCCGCAGAATCTTGCTAATCCCTCGGAGCTGCGGAGCAGCATCCAGTGTACGCGCGGCGCGGCGCATCGCCTGGATGAGACGAAGAGTCTAACCGATTATTTTGCCCGCCCTTCGCACCGTACACACACACACATACCTTTACCTAAGAGAGAAGAGAATATTACACATACACGCGCACTAATGATTCGCTATAGCAGCAAGAGCAGCAGGAGCAGGAGCTCTCGGCAATCCTGCGAGAGAGGACAAAACTACTTCTAAAGTAAGTATTACGGCCACGGGGACAATGTATATTCGAACATCGTCCCAAGGTAAGCTAGCAACGTTAATTATCCTTTAATCAAGCTTACTTCCTGCGCTACAATCCCGCCTAGGCCGCGCGCCCGTACATGTATACGAGGACTCGAGCTTTCTCTCACTCTCTTTGCAGCCCTTAGTTTTATTCACAACAACCCCAGAAATTATCCCTTTGTCTCTCTTCTCGCGTTCTCGTATTGTATACGTAATCACGTACACTCGTTGTTGCTATTTTTCGTCGGCGGCGAGGGGGAAGGCGAATATAATACGCGATATTCTCTTACGTTGGATTATCATACACACGTAGCTATACATATTAGAGCTTGCGCTCGCACGCGTATGAATTATGCCCAGTATAGTCGCACGTCGGCTCCTTTAATAGCGTATAAGACTCGCCGTTAGCTGTCCATTATAGATATATTACAAGGCGCTGCTGCCGTTACTGCGCTTGTTGCAAGTTTGACCGAATTGCGCCGCAACAGCAGTGTCAGCGCAGCCTCGGGTGGACCCTCTATCTCGCTCGCCTCCTCCTGCTCCCTACGAGATCATCATCCCGTCGACCCGTGTCCGGAGATTATCAAAATATTATCCTCCTACGCGCGCCCCTACCGCCAAAGTTCGTACGTGCAGCGGTCTTTTGTCGTAAAGCTCTGCGACTTATTTAAATTTCGGATCAATGTACTGCGGACGTATACGCGCGCGCACTCGTGCCGTACCCGAGGATAAAGTCAAAAGTCGTAGTCTCGAAATTTCGTGTAACGTTTGTACTGCAGCGTTGAGCGCCCGTGAAAGTCACAGCTATTTTATACAGCTGCAGCCGTGTAGCTATAAGTACGACGTAGATCACAAAAGTTCGAGAAAGAAGATTTAATTCAGTAATTATAATGTCTTTTTGGAGCGAATTCGCTGCAGGCGCTGCGCAAAAGCAGCGATACACCAATTGTCACTGTATATAATAATAATTCTTGACATGGAGAGAGAGAGAGAGACTTTCGATCGATAAATACCTCAAATTATATATATTTGGCCGTACAGGAACGCTGCGAGAGAGCTCGAAGCTGTAATCTCACTCTCTGTCTCTCCCTTTACTTGCGAAAATTCTGAAAATTCTTTCTTTAACCATGATACGAAATTCGCTCGCTTCTTTTCTTTTTTCTTTTAAATGCCCTGCGCCATCGCGTCGCATAAATGGCATTCTTACAGCTTTCTCACGGAAAATAATACCTGTGCCGTACCGCGGCACGTTGCCGCACTGCACCCCCCCGTGCATATCGTTGCAAATTGATCAATTATTCATTAAGCAAAGACGCAGGAGTTGTAGTAGCAGCGGTAGTAGTAGCGGTGGCAGCCAGCTCGGACCTCGGAGCGAAAGGTAAGTCTTTGGCCTGGTGCGTGGGTGATTGCGCAGATTAAGAGCTTAACCGGGGTATAAGAGGGAGACGAGGGGGGCTGGGTAGATTAACGAAAATCGATGTCACCAGGTCATATAATGGAATCCTCCTAGCCCTCGTGCAGCGGCAGCAGCCCATAATATACAGCCGCAGACTCTCCTCCCGCTCTTTTCTCGTTTTACCTCTTGGCGCACGATTTTCCAAAAGCATACAGCAGCAGCAGCAGCAAGGGGAGGACTGAGAGCGCGAGCGAGCGCCTAATGCGAGAAAGCACATCAAGCTGCTGCTGCTGCTGAATATTGCACACGCGCGTATAAGCTTTATACGATATACCTCGCGTACAATTAAGCCGTATAATACGAAAAGCTCTACTCGCAGTTAATGTTTGGATAATCAAGCCTCGCTCCCCTTCCTGCGTAACGTTGAAAGAAAAAAGAGAAAAGAACGAGACGCTTATAACCCGAAATTGATTTTCGCGTGAGTGTAAAATCACCTCGATTAAATGTGGAAGTTTTTCTTGTACATTATAACCCGAGATCTTGATTGAATTAAGTGGGCAAGCCTACGAGGAGCTTGCGGAGGCGCAGTTTGAAAAGCTCGTTACTTTTTCTTTTTTCTCTTTTTCTCCAGCGCGTCATAGAGGCTCGAAAAACTCCCGCGATAAGCGAAGAGATCGTGCGATACGATAACCTGGGTTTTAAGTTTTGATACGCGCGAGGATATAAAGATTCGTGCGCAAAACACTGCGCGTAAGGTGTGTTTTTTCGTCGAAAGCGAGCGAGAGCATAAATACTTTGACTGGTATGTACTATGTATCACTGTTGAAAGAAACTTTAAATTTAATACAGATTTGATGCAAAATCAGGCATTAACATAAAAGTAAGCATCGATCGTAATTAAATTCAGCCTCCACCGCTAGATGGCGAGCACCTTTGTCTGCAAATCTGCAAGTGGCAAATTATAACTAAATGTATAAGTCGAAAGCAAGGTTGCGTGTACGGCATCAGTACCGTAATTCATTATTCGAATAGCCTCAAACGGCTTATTCTTGAAAACTATAACAGTTTGCAAATAAAATAATTTGGTTACTACTCATTGGAAAAGGTTTTGAACTACATATGAAATTGAATAAAACCCTTAGACAATTGCCGTAACATTGCGTAATTAAATTCCTTCATTTTAATAATAATGTTTAATTGAAATCATACATATGATTTCAGTATAATTGACGTTTTACATTAGAAATGCAGAGAATATTAAAAGGAAAAAATTGTCTCGACTTTTGCATTAATTTTCGTGCAAGTATTATCAACGGTGCATTTCAATCGTGTAACTTCAAGGCGAGTTTTGGGGGATAAACGCAATTCGCGTGCGTGCCTCGAGATGTCAACCAATAGATGCAACGTTAATTGGAAAAAAATTGAAACGAATCCGAAATTTTTTTCCGATAAAATATTTTCATGGATTCGTCGATAATAATTTGATCGAGTTTTCCCCAAATCGGTGCGGAGGTATATATGACACGCGATTGCGCATCGTCGATTAAAAGCAATTTTTTTTTTTTATCAAACATTTATCCCTCCCAAAAATGCCGTGTGTACCATTAAACTAGGCGCCTCGTGTATCATCTGACCGAGCGAGGCTGAAAATAAACTCTCGAAGCGTACGATATCGTATTACTCAAAGCAAATAAGCGTTTATAGATGTTTGCGGGCGCATTAGTTCTCTCTCTCTCTCTCTCATCCCTCGGCCTTTCCTGTATCTTCTCGACGTGTGTGTGTGCGTGTATATTATCTGCTTCATCGCGTATCGCTCGACTGTATACGGCATAAACTACACACGTGTATGTTATGCGAATAGCTATATACACCCACTTGACGGTCTTGTATTATATGTCCATATGCCCGGCATAAGCGAAGAATTAGCGATCGAGTTTCGAGGACGCTTTATTAGATGGTCTATTATACGATAATACAAGCCTCAAAGAGATCGAGAGAAAAAATAAGGGAACTTCGTTATAGCGTGTCCCGGTGTCGATGTACCGGCTATACACGGCAACGAAATGACGAACGACATTACGTACGTAATACGACCTCGAAGAATCAATGGATGGCGAGAATGAGAGAGAATACAGGGGATATACAAGTTACATATGTATTTTTTTCTTCGTCTCCGTGATGATAAATGGTCGCTTCGCGCGCGTGCAGAAGCTGAGAAGCAGGAATGGATTTTTTTTCTGTATACATCACGCACACACACACGTAACGCGTGTAGCACACGAACCGCGAAGAATGTAAATTGATGTTGATCCTACGGTATACATATGCTATATAGACGCTGGCTATGTATAGGGCCAAAATAAACGAGCCTGGGGGGCAGTTGTGTGTTGTGTTGTACGCGGGGCTCGTGTTCCCTTAATCCTCTCTCTCTCTCTCCCTCTCGTGTACTCTATTCGTCCGAACCCTTATCATATTCTTTTTTTTTGTCGTATTATACATCGCAATTATTCGTGTACTTTGAGAGTTTCGGATTTGGTTTTTTTTTACGGAAATTTACATGGGCACACGAGAGAAAGTAGCTCGTCGCCGATCGATGGAGAAAAAAGAATGAAGGTAAAATAATTACTCCCTCTATGATAGTATATCGCTTAGAGCGAATGATATGAAGAGAAAATTAGACTTTAAAATACCTGCTGCAGAATGTAAGTGTCTCGTATACCGTCTCTCTTCTTCTTTTTGTCTTTATACCAAGCATAAGCTCGGCTTATTTTTGCCTTTGTTTTCCACGTATTTTTTCCTCGCAAGACTAGTAGTAGTAGAAAGAGAGGAGAGTGTAATGTAGACGCGCGCGCGCGTGGTTGCACGCGTATACATAGTACACATAGAGCGCAGCCACATGGAGTAATGGCGGTATTCATCGAGTGCAAAAAGGCGTACACCTACAAAAACGCCCATAGAATAAAGAAAACTGGATAAACATAAAAAAGAAGCGAGAGGTGGGGTATACAGTGAAAAGCGAGAAAAAATCCAAACAACATGAAGCATACTACATTAAGAAAGGTCGCAGTTTATTTTTTTTTTCGCGCTTTCTCCCTCTCTTCTTTTAACCTCCGCGACGAGTGCACACGATGTGATTCTCTCTCTCCCTCTCTCTCTCTCTCTGTAGGCGCGTACACTGTACCCTGCTCACGCGAGCGAGCGAGTATATTGCCGCGTAAATGCACCAAGGGGGTAATGAAATTCATTTTTTTGTTCCGCTCTCGTTCCGCACAATTATGTGCTAAAGTTTGTATAATTCGAAGGAAAAAAAACCGCGCGTATATCTATACGCAGTATTCCGCGCACGGGGCGAAACGTCCTGCGATTATATATACATTATACACTTAAAAGCAAAAGACCTTATTCCGAGCCTGATTATAATGTCGGGCAGCTCGGAGCTGCAGCAGAAACTTTGGGGCGGCGAATCCTTCCAGGCCATGAAATTTTACTTCGGTCCTCTCGCGCAGCCAAAACTTCGACGCGCTAGCATAAGATTTGACTGCTATGGGTGTGTGTGCGAAGGAGTGTGTGCTGCGTTTTAAAATAATTGGCCGATCTCGAGACCCCCTGAAATAGTCATCATCGCCATCAAAGCCAAAACATCTTTTGCGAACGGAAACCTGTGGCGAGGAGGAGAGCGGTAGGTGGTATGGCGAATGCATAAAAAAGTTTTGCTCGCGCAATGCATCGAGTAAGTCGAGGTAGCCGTCACACGGTGCGATACGTATATAATACAAGTTTTTACCCTCTAAATGCGTAATAACAACTCGTCTGCGCCGTGTCTCTCTGTCTCTCGCTCTAATCGGGGGCAAGAAATATCCATTGCGACAATTCGAAAGTCTGCGCCGCGGCGTGCCGTGCATTCTGCTATACATGTATCTACATGCAGCAGACTGCACACGAGAGAGAGAAGATACAGCTTCTCCGCCGCGCGGCGCAGCGGCGTTATGCGCCGTTCTCTCTCTCTTGCTCCCTCTGCAGCAGCATCATCAGTGCGCGCTGTGTGCTATACGGTCGTCCGTCGGTCTGTGTGTGCCGGGTGAAGAGAGACAGCGAGCGAGCGAGAGAAGGTGTGCGTGCGTGGTGGGGATGAGGGGTTGCCATGGCAGCTACCCGGCCGAGCATCCGAACTCCACCGTCGCCGTAGCCGCCGCCGTAGCCGCCACCACCACCAACGCGTTGTAAAGGCGCAAAGACGGAGCGCGCGCGATACTCCGCACTACTGGTATACGGAGTAGTAGTTCAGTCTTGCCGCGGCTTTCAATCGGGGCGCCTACGGTGCGGATCGAGACTCTGCGGATCTGTTCTCTCTCGCCCGTGTTTATTATTATCTCTTTTTGTGCTGTACGCGCGAGTACTACGCCACACACGGTGCACGCGGTTCCTCGCAGCTTATTTTGGTAACATCGGAGCGCCCGGTAGTGCGTGCGCGCGTCTGACCGAGTCGCGGAGCTTTACTACTTGCTGCCGCGCGCGCGCGTGTGCGACGCGCTCCGATACGCAATAATCATATACGTGTGCGTTGATACACGATTTTTTTTGCGCGGGGGCAGCTGCAGTGCTACGCGTGCAGTGCGACGACGATTGTGATTACAGATTGGGTCACACTTCGAAAACGAGAATTTGGCTGAAAATTGTGTGTCGATCAGTGTGCCAAGATCATAGTTTCTTTACGCTTTTTTTTATAACTCGTTATCTTTTACTTTCACGTGTGCGTTATAGTTTGTCCGTTATTTATATGTGAGTTCGTTAGTTCTGTATTTGATGTGCGTGACGAAGAATTTGTAAGTTGAGTGCGACGCGATTCAAGAAAATAATCATCCTTCGCTCCTCTGCGTCCGCTACGCTGCAAGAGGAGAGCCGTCATCGTCACGCTTCGCACAAATGAAAATGTAACGTTATACGAATATAAGCCCTTTTTTTACCCGCATTTACATATTATAATACACCATCGCGACACGAAGCCAAATAACTCATCTCAATTCCATCGCCCCCACAATAACGACTTCGCATTTCGATTCGCTGACAAATAGATTGCTCTCGATTCGTTCGTTTCGTTTCGCGCGCTCGCTCGCTCGCTCGCTCGTGCGGCAGTAGCAGTAGCAGCAGCGCCTGCACACACACACTCAGAGCCCACGAGTCTCGAAGGAATGCGTCGCACGTGTTTTTTTTTTTACTCTCTCCCTTTGCAGTGCAGTAGGTAGCTAGCTAGCTAGCGAGCGAGCGCGCACGAACGAGAATAGAGAAGGAGAGAAAAAAAGGGAAAGATAGAAGAAAAAGGATCAAAACTAAAAAAAAAGAAATAAAAAAGGCCCCCGAGCGTCGCGCAGCAACACAGTGTGTGTGTATGTGTGTGTACCATATACATATAATATATATAAGGCAGTGTGTGGAGCTAGTTGAAGTTTCTGACCTCGTCGCGTGCAATTAACGCCAACGAGAGCGGCTGCCGCTGCTGCTGCTACTACCACTGGCTGGCTCGTCGTCAGCGTTCTAGCCGCGTATATATAGCTCTCTCTCCATATAGCTGTAATTATTGGGGAGGGTGAGAGCGAAAGCTTCATCCAGTTATCGTTTCGTCCGTATGGCTAACGTGCATATAGGGGTATCTAGAGCTATAGTGGGGTAAAAATTAAAACTCACACGCGCCGCTTATATCTATATAATCTCTCTCTCTCTCTCTCTTACATATTACGATGTTCCTCCATGCGCGCGGCGCGCTCCAGTTTCGAGTCACTGGGTTAGGCGGTAAATTAGCCCGTTAGGCTGCAAAAATATGGATGAGAAATTTTCCCCTCCGTCTCTCTCTCTCTCTCTCTCTCCATCCTCTATCTCCTACACTCGAACGAACAAAAGCGACGCCGAACAGCGTAAAATTGCCAGCGTGTGCTCGGTATTGTTTAATATCTATATATTCTAACGCGTGTATATACGCATCCGCGCGCGAGATAGAGAGAAGTTCAATCGCAGAGAGAGAGAGAGAGCGAACTGTGTGTGCGGTGCAGCGAAGAAATACCACTCGCAGTACACACGTATATACACTCGTATACGTACGTAGAGAAATGAAAGACGAGGTTAATACCTCGCAGCTGTGCGTTGCCATAGACTGTGTGTGCTCGTAGCGTAGGATTATTCTAGGAGTGTATACTCTTGCAGGACTCCGTACTTCACAGAAAATACGAACGGCACACAAACAAACGCGTAGAAGCTGCAGCGGTAGCGGTGTTGGCAATGCAATTGCTTTATTTTGTATTATATATACGCGTATATAGTACGTATTTATATATAAATGGAGTCTGTATTACAATGAGACGATGCAGGAGAAATTCGGAGCCGCTATATATACTAGCGACGTAGCAGGTGTCTTTGACGTTTCTCGAGTCTTGCGGTCGTAGCTGCGCGTGAGCATGGCTCGAGCAAACAAAAACAGTAATTCCGTATCGTGTATCTCCTTAATACGCGCGATTATTAATATCGCCGCGCGCGAGCTTGCAGCGAAGATCGACGATATATAAAGCACACGAGAGAGAGAGAGAGAGAGAGAGAGAGAGAGAGGAGAGGGAAGAGTTTTTGAACATAATGCTCGTGTCATCGAAATAACCATCGGGGCAATAAAGTCGAATTATGATTACTTTTCTCTCGTGCCTCTCTCTCTCTCCAGTGCGACATAATTCACCGAGTGTACTTGTAATAATCGGGCGCGCGCAAGCCTGGAGGGAAAAGGCCATAAAAATTCTTATTTATTGGCGACAACTATACGCGGGGGCTATATAACTGCGTAAATACACGCGCGAGAGCAGCGCGGCGCGCGTTTGACCCAGTAAAGCCAGAGAGTCTCCGGGCGAATGGTACGCTATATAACGTAGCCCCCTGCCGAATTAATGTTAATCGTATACGTATATATATGTACTTTTGTACGTCGTCGTCCTCCGCGCCGCGAGCGTATAGTAGTAGTTCTGGTATTATAGAGTGCAGGAACGTGTATCAATCGGCGAGCTTTATGTGTGTCTGTCAAGGCTGCGCGCTGGTGCTCTCGTTGTGTAGAATCGCGTACAAAGTGTCGGGGTAATTTTTTTTATTCCGTTTCGTTTCGTTTCTCCTCGCGATCAATTAGGCTATATAGCTGCTGTCAGGTGTTGGCTGAAAATTACTCTCGCACCACGTCTATATAGATAAACTTCATTTTAATTAATCGCGGCCGGCTTGTATATCTATAGATACGTATACGTGCGAGCTCGTGCGACCATCGGGGGATAGATCTGAGTATTCATTATCCATATGTATTTGCTAATTAATTCAAATCATGTTAGCGCGGGCGCGAATCTGGAATATCTCTCTGTGCATATGTGTGCGTGTGTATATACAGATAGTAGCAGTAGCAGTAGCTGCGAACTGCAAGCACACAATAGTCGAGCGACGCATATGTGTGCAGCCGCTCGTTTGTGTATATTTGTGTTGTGTAGTACGTGCGAGCCAATACGTGCGTGTGTTTGTGTGTTTGTGTGTGTGTGTGTGTGTGTGTGTGTGTGTGTGTGTGTGTGTGTGTGTGTGTGTATGTGTGCATGTGTATTACTGGCTAACGCTCAAGGCACGCACGGATGCGCACAATTATGTACACACACATAGATATATAATGCACAAACGACTTTGAACTTGGATTTGCGAGCTAATGTCCGCCCGCCCTTCCGCGTGGTATACGATACGCAGCGACAACCTAATTTTATTTGCGCTCGAATTATGGTCCGCGCAGTTTCAGTTTCTTTATCGCACTTTGAACTTTAAAGTCTCCGCGCTGAACGGCTTATCATGATTCTCGCGATGTAAGTCGAGAAATTGTATTTATTATTGCGAAACTATACAACAGCTATTAAGACCGATATCGTACGCGCAGTAACGCAGTTGAACTCGCACGAGGCGAGGAGAAAATTGAGAAAAAAATTTTTTTCTTTCACTCCAATTCTCGAAAAAATTTTCGCCGACTGATCAGAATTTATGAAATTCACGAACCAGGTCAATGACGTTTGTTCGTCGTCGCGTTATTCATCGAGTTTTGAGCGCATTACAAATAATAAATCTAAAAATTTTCCTCGCGCAGCCGAAAAAACAATGTAAACATTGTGTCCCTCGGACCGTGTTACAACAAGCCCCGCCTGGTGGTGGTGGTGGTGGTTAGTGCGCAAAAAATATGGACCTCGCGAGCAGTGCTGGCACGAGCAATTTGTGAAAAAAGCTTTGCCAAGCCAGTAGTATGTGTGTGTGTGTGTGTACTTGTTAATGGCTCGTGTGTGCCCACTTGATCTAGATCGGTATTTTTCACTTTTCGAAAATTCTCAGAACAGGAAATCCTGTGTATAAAACGTCGGGGGTATATTTACGAAATCATAAGAATTCGAAAAAAAAGCTCGATCGGGAAATCTTTTGTTTACCGGGACTAATTGTTCCCGCGCCAAAACGTACGTGCGCTAGAATTTTAGAGCTCCGTATATAGCACCGACGCGCCATATATAGCTTTTATAACGCACGTCGTCGTCGCAAAACGAACAAACGTGGAGAAACAAAGCTAACAAGTCCAATCATCGGGAGTAACGTACGACACACACACGTATATAGATTCTTTCGAACGTAAGAATGAATTTCAAAAAAAAAGGGGGGGACAAGAGTGCGCACTATATACCAATCAGCAGAGCAAACGTTACCCCATTGTTATATATACATCCCTAATCACCATGAGTGAAAGGGCTCAAGTCGCTCATCTTATTCCATTAAAAGAATTTCGCAGGTGTGCGCACACGAGGTCGCGCGCGTATACGTTAATTTGATTCAGCCTTGAAAAAGTAAAAAAAAAAAAAGAGAGAGAGAAAGATAAAGGCAGCTCGCTCGACTCTGTGTGCTTGCACTCGCTCGAGGTCGACGAACGCGCGGCACAGCAGCAGCGGCACATATATGCGCGCGGACTTTTAACGAGTCAATCTTCCGTTCGGATTAAAGCTCCCCATATATATATTTTCGGATAGGTGGTCGTGCCTATCGCACTTGAATAAATACTCAAAGACTTCTTAAACTACAATTATTTATTATAAAAATTGAAT